>JAJONR010002478.1:0-72810 GCA_029582245.1 Solanum etuberosum | reverse complement strand
AATCATCTTTGTTGTGAGGGCATTTGAGTACCTTTGTTGAGCTTGAACTTGCATTTGAAGCAAGTATTGTGAACTTGAGCATCTTTGGTAATGGTGAGTCACAATTTGAATATTTGAGTGCACAATTGATCATTGCATGAGTAAATCGAGCCCTGTTGTGTGCATTCATGTTGAGTCTTATGCAGTACTATTTGAGACATCCATTTTGAACTGCTGATCTTGAGTTTTACTTGAGGACAAGCAAAAGTTTAAGTTGGGGGTGTTGATGAGTCCTAGATTTAGACTCATTTAGGGCTTTGTTTTGATAGATTTAGTGTCCTCAAATGCCTAATTTATGCTATAAACTGATGTTAATGCCTTGATTTTCAGGTATATGGATTTAGGAGCAACGCAAGGACACTAACAGGAAAAAAGGAACAAAACAAGCTGAAGAAATGAAGAAGGGCGAGCCTGAAGATCGCCAAGAGCACTCGGCGTGTCATCGAGTGGCTAATCTCACCGCCTACAGTTTCAGTGTGCCAAGCTTTGAAGGAAGAGACCAAGTCGGTGATGAAAAGGAGCAGTCGGCGAATCGTCGAGTCGTTCTGTGAAGCAAAGATAGATCATCCAAAGTTACAGACCTCGAGGATGTTGAATGGCAAGGCAAAAAGGCGATGGAAGAGGTCAAAAGGCGGCTCGACGAGTGGCCCTTCGTGGCTTATTTTCAGCGACTATAAATTACATGTTGAACATTAATTTAGTATCAAATTTTTAATCCATCTTAGTGGAGACAGTTTTCTCTAGACTTTTTCCTTAGTTTGAATGATTGAAGAAATTCACTTTTGAGAAATTGGAAGTGGTTCTTTGATATTCATCAAATTGAAGATTGTAAAGACAAAATCACTCTTACCCAGTTGATGGATAATCAATTTGGTAACGATTTTTACCTTTTTATAATGTCTAGCTAAAACCCCAAATTCTTGGGGGTGTGATTATGTGATTATGGGCTGATTTAGCTTTTGGGTATTGCTAATTGTTTGTTTAAATGCTATTTAAAAGTGAGTTTAATCGTTAACTGTGGTTTAATTTAAGAATTGTAGTTGCAAATGTTGTTCTATGTTTGTGTTCTTGGCTTGCTCGAGAGAGAGGTTTTAGAACTAAGGTTTTTGATTAATGGTTTGTGAGTATTGGATTGATTTGGGTTCAGCTGAGACAGCGAAGGTGGATGGAGTTACTCAAGTATTATGATGTGACCATCCAGTATCATCCGAGTAAGGCTAACGTGGTGGCAGACGTATTAAGTCGAAAGCCGGTGAGTATCGGTAGTCTAGCTTGCTTGGGGGTATCCAAGTGACCTTTGGCTAAGGAAATCCAAACCTTGGAGTCTAAGTTCATGCATTTGGGCATTTGAGAGAAAGGTGGGGTGTTGGCTAGCATTGAGGTTAGACCCATGTTAATTGAGGAGATCAAGGCCAAACAGTTTGAGGATGAGAATTTGAATAAGATTAGAAAGAAGATAGTGTGTGGTAAGGCGCAAGAAATGGTTCTTGATGCGGGGGGTGTGCTCAGTTTTAAAGGAATAATTTGTGTTCCTCGAGTGTACGATGATTCAAGTAATACTCTACCCTTGCTTTAACCAGTCCTTCCTAGTTGATCACTCGGGGATGAGCGATGGGTAAATAAGTATCTATTGTAATGACCTGATTCCGTCGTTAGGGAAAAGCCAATGGGGAAAGAATTGAGGTCAAAAAAACTTTTGAGTAGTAACTTGGGAATTCCTAGCCTAGTCCAGATTTGGATGAAATATGATTCAGTGAGGTCTAGGGCAATCTGATAATGAGTGAGAGATATAATTAAGAATTTTATAACATGGGTAGATAGCTAAGACGTTAAGGAACCCGTATGACTTTACGGAATTGAATTCGGGCGAGTGAAACTCCCGAAACTGGTCTTAGCGTGAAAGGGTAGTTTTAGAACGTCATGGGTTGAAGGTGTGTTGTGAAATGGGGATTTGGAACTCAAATTCCGACTCTCTGTCTCCGTGTAAGCCGTTGTGGTGGGATGGGGTCTGCCGTAGCGGGCCAGTCGTGAATTAAGTTGGGATTAAACCCCAAACATGTTATTTTTCTGCGAACTTCGTTCTTAAGAATTAGGAGACGACCCCAGGCGATTTCTTGATAGTTTTCCATGACTTTTGGTGCTAAAGGTAAGGATTTTACTCCCCTAATCAATTTTTCGATCCGTAGAACTTAGATTCATGAGTAATTATCGTTGGGGAAGGGTTTTGACCTGAAACCAATGGTGGAAAAAGCCCTAAGTTGGGTATTGGGATCTTGGGTTTGGCCTAGGGTTGATAATTTCGATTGTAATCCGGTAATTAGGCCTCGTTTGTTGATCCTTGCATTAATTGTTTGTTTTTAGACCACAAACAAGCAGAAGGAATCCGGAAAGGGAAGATTCAAGTCCCTTAGAGGGATTCAATCTTTGTTTCGAGGTAGGTGATGGTTTGATTTCATGATTATGTGATGTATGTGGGTATTTTGTTCATCGTAATGCTTGTGTGTATGTGAATGTAGCACTATTGATCACACCTAATGTAAATGAGTATGAGTGAAAGAATGTATGCCATGAATCAACACTTGATTGTATGATTTTGAGAATGTACATTGTGATTGTGATTGTGGTATGATGAATGGACCGGGTGTCACGTTTTGACACACTAACTGGGATCGGGTGCCACATTCCGGCGTATATATTGGATCGAGTGCCACGTTCCGGTGCATATATTGGATCGGGTGTCACGTTCTGGCACACTAATTGTGATAGGGTGTCACGTTCCGTCACACTAACAGTTTGGGTATGGGTTCCATGAGAGGACCATTGAATTGGGTTCCATGAGAGACCATTGAATTGGGTTCCATGAGAAGACCATTGAATTGTTATATCTACTTGTATTGAGAATGTGAAATTGTACATTGTTCCTGAAATGATAACGAATGCGTATATCTTTTCTGTACATGTCATGTTTCCTATGTTGTAACTGCTTATATATGTTTCACTTACTAGAATAGCCGCGTGATCCTACCAGTACACTGTGGTTGTGTACTGATACTGCACTTGCTCGTTCTTTGTTGAGTACAGGGCATCTTCAGGCCGCTATTGATAGACCTCAGCTAGGAGATCTGTGATTGAGACCAGATTCAAGAGTGAGCCAGTTCGTTCGGGCTGCCATGGAGTCCTTCCTATTGTTTAGTCCATTTTCTTCGGACTTAAACTATTTAGATATTTCTTATTTTAGTTGGGGTTGTACCCCTTTTATTTAGACTTGTTGCACTTTAGATGTTTTGGTACAATGACTTTCAGGTTCTAGGGGTTGTTATTTGGCATTAGTTTGGTTAGTTTTATTTTAACCTTTGAAGTTTATGGGAACTCTATATAAATTCTGCATTTAAACCTGCTTCCGTATCTTTAAATGTCTAGCATTGGGGTTAGTTGGTTAGTAGTAATGGTTCTCCCACCGGAGGGTTAGTGTGGGTGCCAATCACGGCGGTCTGGGTCATGACACATGATTAGGAATATAATCCCAAAATGATTAGGAACTCAATACTCAAGACTTAGAACTTGAAGATACTACTCCTCTCAAAGATACTCAACTGATGGATTTCATGCGAAATTTATGGGTATGAACGACTCGACTCAAGGGTCTAAATAACAATATGGAACTCAGGTATACGACTCTTCTCATTCTCATACTTACTTCCTCAAAACTTAGCTCAAATCGATAGTTGATCTAAAAGGATTTACAATTGAACTCAAAGACTTTCTTAAACTCTACTCTTAACTCTTTCTTGAATTTGAATTATGAATTCAAGAGTTATGATTCATGATGTGAAGGATCTCGATGATAGTGTAGACTCATAAATACATTCTCCTCAAAATTCTTTTGGAATCATATACTAAACACACTTAGGTCGAAATCCCAATCAAGACCTACCAAAACAATTACTCATTCACAACTCTCACCTCAAGAACTCAACAAGAACTTCATTATCAAAGAACGAAGCACAAAACCTCAAGAACTCAACAAGGTTATCAACATACTCAATCTCATGGATGAAATTCATAAAAGAAACTCATGATTGGCGTGTGGGTAAATAAACCCAACACTATGGAAGCTTACATACCTCAAAAAACAAGGTTCTTGAAGAATCTTTAAGAAGAACTTGATTAGAATCCTTGAAACCCTAGCTTGAAGGTAAACAATCAAGAAACGGTTTCTTGAGATTCTTGAATTAGTTTCTTGAAATCTCTATGATTAAGAATTATGATTTTCGTTAATAATTCATAATTGTATGAAGGAATTTGAGTTGGAAAGAAGGAATTCTTGGAGAAAGACTTACCTTGAAGAAGAATCTTGAAAATGATTGAAAGAATCTTTAAAAAGATTGAAAGAATTTTGAATGGAATCTACTTTGATTTTTCTCTCCTCTTGAATCTTCTCTCTAAAACCCTAAATGCTTTGGGGATTAATGAAACTGATTCTAATCAGTTTATATCCTTAATTGGGTAAAATTCATTTTAGAATAAGTGAGGGTAAGGAAAAGACTAAAACACCCCCCTATTTTCGGGTAACTTTCCTTAAATGGATAGCCTGACTTCAAAAGAGAATATCTCCCTCATATGAGCTTGAAAATTAGCAAACCCAGCGGTGTTGGAAAAAGGATTCCAAGACCTTTCATTTGATATCTTATGGGTCTCCTAACTCAACATGTGCTGAAAGTTATGGTCGTTTGAAGTTGACCCAAAACTTAGAAGAACTTCGGAATGACTTGAATGAATTCTCTTTAGTTCTTTTTGGAACTCAAGGTGCTACATCTAGCGACCCTAAAACTTAAGAAAATTTTAAATTCCTCCGTAAAATCTTACTCACTACGAAGAATGGTTTGAGTCTTAGCTCAAAATATTTTCGGGGTGTTAGAGTTTTAAGTTGTAAGGACTGTTTTTTGTTGCACACAAATTTGCTAAATTAATACCATACCGTACGTGTTGAAAGGTGAAAAATGATTTTAAACTGCCACAGATAGTTAATCATTTCAGGTTAGCTTGATATGCAAATTTGAACAAATGAAGACACTTTTGAGTAATATGACAGAACTCAAAAACCGCCATCCAACTTTTATTTTGTTGTCCTAAACTTTCGTTAAATCAATTTTGTTTCCCAACTTCTAAAAGAATTGAGATCAAAAAATTTTACTAGCCTAATTAAGTGAGACTGGCACTAGGAAATCGAAAAGTCACCCGAAATAAAAAACGACCCTACATAGAAATGTCGATATGGACAAAAGAAGAGGAAAATGATTAATATTACCAAAGATATCCTATAAAAGAGTCAAATGGGATACTTCATAGTCACAAAAAAGAACCTAGTTAAGTGAGACTAGCATTCGGAAACCGAAAAGCCACAAAATGAAATGGTAAAAGGGATACGAAAGTTCTCCATTTTCTGACCATAGAAAACGCAAGAAGACATAAAAATGGAAGGATATGTTGATTCTCTATGGGTTGATACTTTATATCGTCTCTTAAACTGAGAAGGAATGACCTATATAAGCTTGGAAGGCTCTGGTGTGATGAAACAGAAGCAGAAAAATGAGAAAAAAGTGTTGGTGAATAAAAATGTATTCTTGAATTTATAAGGGAAACAGTGGTAGGGCTACTCTCTATTGGCATGCACATATATATTTAAGCTGACATGTCAAAGGAGAGTTGCACTGTTACTGTCTCTACTTAGTGTATTTGTGATGATATACATATTGTATCTTCCACTGGTAAGTAACTATGTTCTTCTCTTACAAGAAGAAACAATGATAGGGATACTCTCTATTGGCATGCGGTTATTTATTCATCACACATTTCAGATGAAATGCCAAAGGAAAGTTGCACGGTTACTATTTTTGCTTTATGTTGTAACTCTGATGCAAAAGTTGTTTACATACTCTATCCACCGCTGTTGAGTTAATATGTTCTTCTCTAAAACCTGAAACTAAATTTCCAGTAGGGTGGCATAATGTTGTGAACCAAGTTAACTCTGTAAGGGCGTGTGATCAGTTAGAAGTGTTGAATGAGATTGGGCTGAGTAAAATGTTGAAGTGTTTTATTTGAGATTCAGGCACAATTAGCATTTTGTTAAAAGGGAGAAAGAGTTTGAAAGAAGGGTTTTTGCATATTGAATAAAAATGTCCGTCCTCTTGTTCTTCTAGAGTCTAAGCTTTTCATCTCCAATCTTATCTTAGTTACTTGTTATTTTCATAATTCCATTGTAATTCGGTAGTTTGGGTATTGCTATTATAATTCTAAAATTGTAATGGCTATTCAATTATCTTATCAATATAGTGAGCAATTCGGGTTTGTTACATTGGTGCTTTCATCGATCGTACTCCAACAACGACGATGTTTATACATAGATTTAGTGGCGACGGCAACCCAAAGAGTTGGATTTTTCGAGCTGAGTTGTACTTCACATACCTTGGCTTCTATGCGAATGACTGGCTCCCGCTTCCTTTATTCTACCTTGAGGCTGAAGCTCTGGCCTGGTTCAATAGCTTATTTTTCAACAAACTATTTTTTGATTGGACACATTTTGAGGATAAATTTGCTCAGCGTTTTCGCCAACAAACCAACAATGTTGTGCTGGGGCGTCTAGCTAATTCCACACAAGTTCATTTTGACAGTATTAATTTTGTCCTATAGTTTCACAATCAGTTGTGATGTCTCCCCTTCCTTCTCCCAGTCGGGTTCCAAGGTCCTCTACGTCTGCATTAGCCTACAACACTGGAAGCTGACAGGTAGACCATGTGTTCGATGAATTGCCAGTGCAGTATAAATATGTAGAGTATGTGGCATTGATTACTAAAAACGACGTTGAGGTTGAACCTCTCGAAGACATTGATACACCACAAATTTGGAATGCCAACTCAGTAGAAGCAAATTTGGTACATGAACCTTCTTCCATTACTGAAGATCAGGTGTTCGATGAAATTTCACACACAACAGTATGTTCCAAAATTCATTATTTGAAACCTATTTTCCATGAGATTGAACACTCTGTACCTCTTGCGGTGCTTCATGATGCGGACAGTTCTAATAATGAGGAGGACGAAAATTCACACGATAATGTCGCTTTGTTTAAAAAAGTCCCCACCATGGTTTGCTAGTTTCTTTTGCTTTCCAATGAACTGTGATATCGAATGCAAGCGCCCGACTCACTAAAATCGATTACCCATTTATCGACACTTTATGGCTTCGATCAATTCCCTATTGGCATAATTCCCTTGAAGAAGTTTGTTGGGGTAACCTATATTAAGTGTCGCCTTGCCTTGACTCTCGCTTACGCAAATGCAATTGGGTTGATAATGTGCAGAAGTGTTGTTACGTCGTGATTTTACCATCCTTTTGAAAAATCACTTTTTGAAAAGTTCTAAGTATAAAACAATTTATGAAATATACTTAAAAAGAGTCGCCACTTAATTTTTTAAAGAAATTAAGAAAACTTAATTTAATAAGACTCTAACAGATTAAGTCTTTATAAATTTAGAGAAAATGGGTAAAAAGTTATTATTTCTACTTTAGGAAAGTATTAGCGCTTAAAGTAGACGCTAACATGCGGTTATCCAACAACTTGACTAAAATATTTAACTATTTTTTGAGAAAATGAAAACATTTGAATCTTTTGACAAATGGGATTCATTTAAAATATTTAAAATAATTTGAAAGTGAATAAAATTTTAACCAAAATAACTGAATAAAAAAAGGTCTTTTGAATCATTTTAGACATAAAACTATCTTGAAAAAATTTAACTAATTGTTATAGCAATAATTTGACTAAAGATTTAATAGACTAACACAAAAGAAATTAGTTCATCTTTTGGGGAATTCAATTAAGTTAATCAATAATTACTGTTAGTCTAAGCTAAGATTGAACACAATACAATATAACAACTAAATCAAGAAATGAACATGGGACCCTTAGCCCAAATTCCCTGCTCATGTATTTTGGACTTTGAGTTCATAAAATTTACTTTCTTCCTATGAGGCTATTGCTATTCCAGTTTTGGGTTTTGGCCCATATCTGCCCTGTAACATTGCTTCCCTGCCTTGTAAATCAGCTTCCGATTCTTGGAATAATGAAGTCGACTCTATAATGTTAGGCCTTTGGCCCAACGAGATGATGCAAAGTATAGATGGGGTCAATTGGACTCGTTGGAAGGAGTTCATGCAGTAAAAAGAAACAAAAGGAATTAATAAAACAAACACCCAAAGGAAAGGCAAGACTGGACATTATTATATACCCAAGTAATTTTGAGGAAACAAGATTTAGCATATGCATCACATGAACTCAAATTTTTGTAACAATAGTTATACCACACCTTTTTATCCAAATCAAGTCATGAAAATTCTAAAGTTAACAAGAAAAATGTAAAACAAATGCACTTAGCTTAAAATCAACCAATTTAATAAAGTGTCACTTCCAAATGCGAACAATATCCTAAGAACTTCCTGGGACTAGTGGTAGCAAATGGGCGGGTTGGGCCAAATTTGGGTGGGTTGAAAATGGGTCAACATAAAATGGGTAATAATTCAACCCGTCCATATTTGATATGGGTAAAAATAGATTGGGTAACAAATGGGTTGGGTAAAATACTAGTTTACCCCATATTCTCATGAGTAAATAGTACTCTACTTAAGAATTCAATATGGAGAAAATATTTTAGTCTGTTTTTAGATGAAAAATATTGAATATACTTTATTTCGTTATATTGTATCATAAAACTAAAAAGAAAAAATCCTATAACTTTTCAATATAAAATAAATTTATGTAATTACAAGGGGAATTTTTTTTTTCAATTTCAAAGTAAATGAATATTTGCATTTTAGGACTAAAACATGCTTAATGCACTTTAAGCAATGTCCATACTAATACATGATTTGCTTATTTTACACTATTATTTGTTATCCAATAAAAGATTAAACTAATAAAAAAAATATAATTATAATTAACAAAAGAAATGTACATTTAATATATATATTTTTTGGAGGGCCAAAGACTTTCATCTTTTCAATTATAGAGAAGAATAACTAGTTTATATACAAGACATATTAAAAGGAAGAAAAGTTACAATACTTTTAGTGATATCATGAATTTTGAGTGAATAAAAGTTGAAAGCTTAACCCATTTGCCTAATTCATATTTTATCTATATTTTACCCATAGTTTACCCATATTTTACCCATATTTTATGGGTTAAATATGGGTATCAACCCATATTTTACCCATAGAAAAATCACTCACCCAACCTATTAAAATATGGGTGGGTTACCAAAATATGTTAATTCAAAAATGGATGCAAAAAATCACTAAACAATTCATACGGAGTGGACTATGGAACTTTAAACTAACAAGGAATCATTTCTAAGCATGGAAAACCAAACTAGTAAATTAGACCACCAAAACCAATAACATATTTTCAAGATCATATGATATATTTGAAAGCAACTAATAGTTGATTCTTGAACTTGGGCTCATAAGGAAAACAGTAAATAAATTTCAACAAATGGTAAGTACGATTCATACAAGAATATGGATTGTACAAATATTGAGTCACTAATGTTCAACCAAATGGGATCTGAACCAAGAGACCGATAGTAATTTCGAGGAAATAGGACCCTTGGCTAAGACGCAAAACCAACGGAATGAATACATATTAAGGTATAGCATAATATTATATTTTATCAGCTAGAATGGTAACATTTACTATCTTCGAATGCTAAAATGGAAAACTTTGCATCAACATTAAGACTAGACATCGTAATCGTTTAAGAACAGGTACATGGAACATTAAGAAGGAAAGAAATCAATTTCTCTAATGCTTAAGCTACTGTTTCCAACTAACTCCCTATTTTATTAGCAAAATGATAGGTAGTTGAAGCAAACACGTTATGAACACATTGAACCATATTTAAACTCTAAGTTATGAACCAGTGAGTATAAGATAACAAAATTTTAACTCAACAATTTAATAGGAGAACTAACTATGATTTCAATGACCAGTGGAACCAAAATCTTTTTAATTTCTTTCATCTTTTCAAAGGCAAACCATGAAAGAGATTTGGAAATCCCTATCAGAGTTTGTACGGTTGTTGAGGATATGGGGTTTGTAGGGTCGCGTATGTATGTATTGATGTATGTATTGTACGCTGCTGGGTTATTGTTGCTGTATTGAGTCTTTAGGAATTGGGTTTGTATTGTTGTGAACGTTGGAATTGTATGCTGAGAATTAGTGGGTTATGAATGGGAACAATTGGGAACATAGATGTGGGCTTATGATATGGGCCAAAATTGGCTGAAAACTGTATTAAGGATATAGCTAATTTAACCAAAAATAAATTTAATTGGCAAAATCGGCTAAAGATTAAATAAGACAAATTAATTAATATTCATAAAAAGGTACTAATTATATAAAAATGTATATATTATTTAAAAATTGTAAAAATTACTTTAAAATAACTTGAAAAATATTTTAAATTTTATAAAACTAATTATTTCAAATCGTTTTGAAATTAATGAAGCTCAAAAGTTAATCCATATTGTGGAGGGTCAAAATTGGGTGTCAACAAGTGTACTCTCTCGGTATTCTTATTTTCTTGTATAGGAGTTCACATGAAATGCGACAGTCTAGCTGTGTCTACGGGAAGTGTCTTTTAATTTTTGGGTTGATAACGGGGTCAAGAAAGGTTTCTTTCAGGGCATTGCTACACACTTCACCTACTGTGATAAGTGATGAGGTAGAAAGTGGTGCATTGATTAGCAAAAGGATAACAATATCTTTCCAGGGAAAAAAAACTTATTGAAGCTCTATGTTTTGATAATTCTTTTATGAAGAATGAGGTTTCCATTGTGACAAGGGAAATGCATTATGTTGAAGTATATCTTGATGCTGAAAATGGAAAATTTGCTGAGGGATTCATCGGTCAATATAATTTGCGTCAATTTCCATTTATTCCTGCTGCTAACTTCCTTACTGTAACCATTCCCGCGACTGCAGTGGATCATTATGTCTAGGATCCAACAGATTTCCAGTTCAGGTCTCTAACAAGTTATACAATGTACCATATGGAGGAATTGCTATTGTTGGGTTGTGCTGGCAAGAATTTCTTGATTGTGTATTCAAACTCTATGAGTAGAGTGTGGGATCCTGGACAATCATGGTGTGCAAATTCCTACTTTTCCAATGAGTGCTCCATTCTCTATAACTGCATTCTGTTCACATGTCCTTCAATTGAATATACACTATTCGGATATTATTCTGAAGTAAAACATGAGGTTTTGGCGGCCAACTTCAAGAACACATCAATTTTGAATCTTCACTATATGATTGTGCCTGCTACCATGTTACTGGAGTGGAAAATAGTAGTATTAAGGAGTGGATATAGAGTGAAGTTTCAGGTTGAGCAACCTTCTGCAGGTTACACACTTTATGGGGTCATTAATATGGTAGAGTGGGCTGCACGCCATAGATTACATCATAGCTTAGGTACTGCATTAGTTTTGTTATCCTCTTGAACAAGTGTTGTAGAGAATAGCAGAAGAAAAGTATAATCGGAAAACCTTCTGCTAGCCTAATATCGTCAACGAAGATCGGAAGATTTAACTAAAGAAGAGGAATCTAGAAGGGAGACATAATATTTTGGAACACTTCTTGAATGCTTTGAAATGTCTTTGTTCTTGTGTTGTTTTTTGGGTTATTTACAAATTCCTAATGCCACCCCTATTTATAGTTGTGTAGGGATGATTCTAGATACTAAGAATCTAGACTATTCTAACCTCTTTTACAAATATCTCCCTCAAATATCTAAATTTCTAGACTATCTAGATTTTTCTTAACTAAAAATATCTAATTCTCTACAATATCTAGACTTTTCTTAGAGACAACAAATACTAAAGATATCTTATAAAACTCTAGAAAATTCTACTAAATATCTAGAATTATTTGTGCCTCCAAAAAATCATCTTTATTTTTCACAAGTGTATGGTTGTAGGGCATGTTATAACTGGCCTCCATTTGAGAATGTCAAAGAGTTTTACCGTCAATCAAAAAGAACATGGTTGTAATTGGTTGATAGCAATTCCTATGGAGAGATTTGGTGGAAGACGAGCTTCTAACACTAGTCATCAATACTTCAAGGTGAATACTTCAATTGATAGTAAAGGAATTGATGCTAAGGAATAATAGAGTGAGAAGGGCATGGCAGATCCTGCTAGCAATATGTGTCTGTTGTTGTAAGAAAATGTGAAAATGCTCCCTTATGTTGCTGCTCATAGTACTTCTATAAGTTTGGGTGATGTTTGTAGGTGCATTGATCTTTTGGACACATCTCACACTATTAAACATCTTTGTCATGTTATTCTGTAGCTAAGCAAGAATAATGCAACCCTGACTAGTCTACTCCAATCTGCTAACAAAAATAAGATATTGATTGTAAAGGTTTTTGTCTGCTGTAGCCATGTTTACAATAATCAAAGTTGCCAGATGATGTTTCTTGACTTGAATCTTGAGGACAAGGTTCTTTTTGGGGGCGGGTGTATTGTTGTGAACCAAGTTAACTCTTTAAGGGCGTATGAGTTAAAAGTGGTGAACGAGATTCAGCCGAGAAAAATATTGAAGCGTTTTATTTGGAATCCAGACCCAATTAGCATTTGGTTAAAAGGAAGAAAGAGTTTGAAAGAAGGGTTTATGCATATTGAATAAAAATGTTGGTCCTCTTCTTCTTCTAGAGTCTAAGTTTCTCATGCCCATTCTTTTCTCTATCTAGTTACTTGTTATTTTCATAATTCCATTGTAATTCAGTTGTATGGGTATTGCAATTACGATTCTAAAATTGTAATCACTATTCAGTTCTCTTATCAATATAGTGAGCAATTCGGGTTTGTCACACACAATGTTGTACTTGTTGCTACTATATATTTGTTGACCACAACGTATATTGCAAGAAGGCATATTTTGAATAATCCTAATCTGCAATATATTCTTTTACTCCATGATACATCCAAACTGTATAAGACTCATATGGTATAAAAATTTTCCAGTAAAGGTTCCTAGATGGTGTTGCACTAATCCTTGATTTTTGCAACACTGATTGACAGAGATATCTTTAGTATTTGTTGCATCTAAGAAAATTGTAGATATTCTAGAGAATTGAATATTTGTAGTTACGAAAAATCTAGATAGTCTAGAGTTTTAGATATTTGTGGGAGATATATGTAGAAGAGATTAGAATAGTCTAGATTCTTGTTAGATAGTTAGAAGATAAGATTATCTAGATTTTTCTTGTAGATGTATCTAGTATAATTTCTAGAAGCATCCCTACACAAGTATAAATAGGGGCGGCCATTGTAATTTATAATTCAACCCAAGAACAACCTAAATCAAAGTGTTCTTTCATAATCAAGTTCTCCTATCTAAAATACTCTTTGTCCCTTCTAGTTCCTCTTCTTTAGTTGAATCTTTCGATCTTAGTTAATGATCTTAGGCTAGCAGAAGGGTTCTCCGATTATATTTTTCTTCTACTAGTCTCTACAGAAAGTGCTTAATATAGAGTTATTGTAAGAGTGAGGGATTCAGAGTTTAGTTTCTAGGTGACTCCATTTTCTTGTGAAATTACCTTTGTTACCCTGTTGCAAGCTACTTCTCGAAATAAAAATCAGAATGAAGTTGTCTTACATGAGAAAGACACATTTGGTAGACATGTTCATTGGTATCCTATTTCTTGGTGTTCTTGTTTATCAGAAACAATCAATTGTTGAACGAAGTCTATCTCAGATGCTTTCTTCAACTCTATGGTGATGTTTTCCATTGTCCCTTAAATTGAATTGCAATTGTAGTGTTTCTTTAGAGGATCAATTTGTACAGTTTTCTTCATGAAAAATTTAATTTTCTTTATCAAGGGTTTCTCATTTGTATGAGAACAAGTAATGTTGTTGTTGCTCTCTACATCACTCATTTATTCTTTGTCAAACTCTTCTTTCTTTATCACTTCATCTTGATCACCAACATTGTCATCTTCATCATCATAAATAATACTATTATCATCACCTTGTTTTACATCATCTAGAATCAAGTCACCGTCGTTTCCTGATTGCATTATCATGTTGAATATTCTGCTTTTGCACTTCTCAAACCTAATAGGATGCTTTAATGCACAACCAATAATAGAAGCTTCGAATAACTCAAATATTTCAAAAATCTTTTTCCCTATGAAGAAAGAATTCATTAAAATATTTTTGATTTCCATTCTTATTACACTCGAACAAGTTTCTAAAAATCCTAGAATTAAGGTGTATATAAGAGAGGAATGCGATAAATTTAAAGTCCCTTAATACATGACTTTCACCTTCTTATTATTGTCATTCTTGTTCGACTGTAATAACAATGGAAATTGAAAGCAACCTCATTAATTATTTCAGCATAGAGAAGAAGTCTAATGATATATTCAAGTTGATCGAAGCTCTTATCATTGTTCATGCATTAAAGAATTCTGCAGAGTTTGAGAGCATAAAAGTAGGATATTCAACATGATAAAGAGATCAAGAAGCGACTATGGCTTGATTCTTGATGAGGAAAAACAAGGTGACGATAATACTATTTTTTATGATGATAAAGATGAAGTGATAAAAAAATAAGAGCCTGAGGAAGAAAAACAGAGCGGCTTAGAGAGGAAGAACAACATTTATTGTTCACCAAAAAACCAGAAACCTTTGATGAATAAGATTAAATTGTCTATCAAGAGAACTGTAGAGGTTGCTCTACGAAGGTTTTGACCTACAAAAAGTGAACTATGTACAGTTGTAAAAGTGTTCTTTCTAGAGAGGTAGGTGGGCACAACAATAGAGCCATTGCAGAGACAGACCAACCTCTATTGTCACGCCCCGAGGCTACCCCCTTGACGTAACACGGTACCTAGGATCAAGAGTGACCCCAAGGTAATCCTGAAGCTGGCATATCATAAGCATACTAAAACAACTGAATAAAGAGATACTATGCGGAAGCTTAAAACATTAATTAACTGAAAGATGTGGAATGCCCAACTAGTCTGAATATATGAAAATGTACTGAGAGTTCAATAACAACTGAAAGATCAAACTCAAATCTATAGATGAATCTAATACTATGTGTGAAAAAACATCTACTGACTAAAGTTTATGGGATATGCCCCAGCTAACTCTAGAAAAACTGAAACTGAAATAAAAGACTGAATATAGGAAACATGTCTATTGTCCTCAGAGTATGAGGACTCACCACTGAAGTTGCTGAAATGCGGATCGGGAACCGATCTATGCGTGATCTGGATGCTGAGTACCTGAACCTATATCATGAAAAGATGTAGCGCAGAGTATGCGTCAGTACTTGTAATGTACTGAGCATGCAGGATATAGAGTATAGTTGAATGAAATACATAAACTGAACAAAGCATACTGAGCAATGATATAATCTAAACTGAATGTAAATACTGAAATATACTGAAAACTGAGCTAAATGCAATGACCAAGCACTAATCATGAATTTAACATGCTGAGACTGAATACTGAAGTATAATTGTAAACCTGGTCAAATGCACTAGAGTCTGACTGTGGGAGCTACTATTAACCGACATAAAACCACGTGAGCTAAACGTGGAGTCCGATGTATACGCCCCATCAAGAGGACCCAATATACCTTGCAAGGGGTATAAAGGCATGACTGACGTGATCACTAAATCTGATGCCCTACAAGGGGACTTATAACCTACGAGGGCACGTAGTTCTTGGACTATGAGGGTACGCTGAACCCTAGTCCAACTCGGTGATAAGCCTACTCCCAACTAGAATATGTATCACACAACATGACTGAACTACTAGATTAGCTCAATATTCTGACATGCTAACTGAGAATGCAACATTTAAGTACTGATAATGAAACATTCGAAATCTGAGGCATGTATATCTGTTTATCTGACCTAGCTAGTGTATTTGATGAACTAAACAAATCTACACAACTAGGGTTTTGAGTCTCATGCAAGGAACTAAGCAATGATTCTACGAAAACATGATAATCTAATTAATAATACTATAACAACTAAATCACACCCAATATCTAAGGTTTTAGAAACCCTAGGTCTAACCAAGATACAACGAATCAAGAATCTGACTGAATTCTAGGGATCTAGTGGAAGAAAGGAATCAACTAGTGAAATCCCACATACCTGGTGATGAATTTCACGGAGAAATCTTTCAATTTCGAGGCTGAAACGGAAAAAACCTGTTGCGTTCTTGGAAGGGTTTTGTCAACTCTTTTATCCTCTTTTGCTCTAAGTTTTGGTGAATTTTTGGACAATAATCGATTAGGGAAAGATTTGATTAAGTTACTAGGCTTAAACTGACTAAAACGACGTAGTTTAGGGGTTAAACGACGTAGTTTAGGTGTCCAACACATAGGGGAAAAGACCAAAACGACCCCAACTTAAAATATGACAGGGCCAACGACGGGGGTAACCAACGGACCGTGGACTAACCAACGGTCCATCCTAGCAGGCGTCGTTTTGCGTCAGGAACTGGTTCCTGAGGACCACGATCCACAGACCTGGACCACGAACTGTGGTCCCACCTACAGTCCGTAGGTCAATTTTTTTTCTGGGGAGTTCTAGTTGGCCAGCCACAGACCCTACCTACAGTCCGTGGTTCAGACCACGGGCCGTGGTTTGGCCTCGTTGGTGGCACCTGCAACTTCTGAAATTCTGCATTTTTGGTCTTTTTCAAATCTGGGGTGTTACATTATCTCCCCCTTGGGAACATTCATCCTCGAATGGAGTGTAAACAAGCTGAGAGAGGAGGGAAGGAGTTGCAATCCCTACCGCTAACTACTAGAAACTGATATCTAACTGAACTGAGTTCCAAGAACATGCAAATATGCTGAAAGTGCAAGAACAACTGAAGGAACAAGATACTGAGACTGAATTTAATCAAGAGCAAGCTAAGAGACTGGAGAGGAACTATTACCTCAAGGTGAAACGCAATTAGAAGTAAAGAGATGAGGATACTTGGCCTTCATGGCTGCTTCTGCTTCTCAAGTAGCTCCCTCTACGGACTAACTCCTCCACAAAACCTTCACTGAAGCTACTTCTTTATTTCTCAACCTACGAATCTGACGATCAAGAATTTTAACTGGCACCTCTTCATATGTGAGGCTATCCTTCACAGCCACACTCTCCAATGGTACTATCGATGCTGGATCACCCACACACTTCTTCAATAAGGAAATGTGAAAGACTGGATGAACGACTGCTAGTTCTGATGGTAACTCTAACTCATATGCCACATTTCCAACCCTCTTCAGGATTCTGTAAGGACCTACATACCTCGGACTGAGCATTCCTTTCTTGCCAAATCTCATCACTCCTTTCAAAGGTGACACTTTAAGGAAAACCCAATCATCAATTTCAAACTCTAAGTCCCTTCTCCTCACATCTGCATAGTACTTCTGATGACTCTAAGCTGTCTTAAGCCTATCCCTGATGAGCTGAACTTTTTTCATAATTTCATGAACCGAATCTGGCCCAATCAATGCTGCTTCACCTACTTCAAACCAACCAATCGGAGATCTGCACCTATGCCCATATAATGCCTCATAAGGGGCCATCTGGATGCTGGAATGGTAGCTATTGTTGTTGTCGAACTCTATAAGAGGTAGGTGATCATCCCAACTACCTTTGATATCGATCAGACAACCTATCAACATGTCCTCTAAGGTCTGAATTGTACGCTTTGCCTGACCATCCGTCTGTGGATGAAATGCTGTGTTGAGATTTACCTGAGTACCAAGAGCTTTGTGAAATGATTTCCAGAAATGAAAGGTAAACTGTGGACCTCTATCTGAGATGATAGAAAAGGGAACCCCATGCAACCTGACTACCTCACTAGTGTAGAGTTTAGCGTAATCCTCCGCTAAATCTGTAGTCTTGGCAACAAAGAAGTGAGCGGACTTAGTCACTCTGTCCACTATCACCCAAATGGAGTCATGTTGTTTGCGAGTACGAGGTAAACCCGTAATGAAGTCCATATTTATCACTTCCCACTTCCATTTAGGAATGTTAATCTCTTGAGTCATACCTCATGGTTTATGATGTTCTACCTTAACTTGCTGACAATTAGGACACTTAGCGACAAAATCTGCTATGTCCCTCTTCATGCCATTCCACCGAAAGACTTCCCGTAGGTCACGGTACATCTTAGTGGCACCTGGACGAATGGAATACCTGGAGTTATGAGCCTCTGTAAGGATCTGCTGCCTCAACTCACCGACATTACGAACACACAAGCGACCTTGATAACGAAGCACACCATCTCCCCCTTGGGAGAAAACCTCTAGTTTCTGCTGATAAACTGTATCTTTCAACTGAAGCAATATAGGATCACTATCTTGTTTTTCCTTAACCTCCGCTACCAATGAAGATTCAGATCTATTCTGAACTATCACTCCACCATCTGCCATGTCCATAAGACCAACTCCTAAGCGAGCAAGTCGGTGAACATCTTTTGCTAATTCTTTCCTTTCTTCCTCAACATATGCTACACTACCCATAGATAATCTTCTAAGAGCATCAGCTACCACATTGGACTTACCGGGATGATAAAGCACATTCATATAATAGTCTTTGAGGAATTGAAGCCATCTACTATGACGAAGATTCACTCTTTCTGGAGAACACATACTGGAAGCTCTTATGATCTGTGAACACATCAACATGCACACCATACAAGTAGTGTCTCCAAATCTTTAGGGAAAAATACTACAGCTGTAAGCTTGAGGTCATGAGTCGGGTAGTTCTTCTCATGAACCTTAAGATGTCTAGAAGCATAAGCTATGATCTTACCTCGCAACATCAACACACAACCTAGGCCGACCCTAGATGCATCACAATAGATTACATAACTGTCTGAACCATCTGGTAGAGTCAAGACCGGAGCTGTAGTCAACTTAGTCTTCAGTTCTAAGAAGCTCTTCTCACACTCATCTAACTACTAAAACTTGACCTTTTTCTTAGTCAACTTAGTCAATAGGGAAGCTATGGATGAGAATCCTTCAACAAATCTCCTCTAATAACCATCCAAACCTAAGAAACATCTGATATCTGTTGGAGAGGTGGGTCTGGGCCATTGCTTCACTGCCTCTATTTTATGAGAATCCACTCAGATTTCTTCGCTAGGTACCACATGACCAAGGAAAGCGACAGACTGTAACCAGAATTTATATTTGCTAAACTTAGTGAATATCTGGTGATCTTTGAGAGTTTGTAGAACAACTCTCAGATGAGTTGCATGTTTCTCCTCACTCCGAGAGTAAATGACGATATCATCAATAAAGACAATAACGAATAAGTCCAAATACTGTTTGAAAACACTGTTCATTAAGTCCATGAAAGCTACAGGAGCATTTGTTAGTCCAAAATGTAACACCTCGCTATTTGAAAGAACAAGAATTAGAAATAAAACATTTTTGGAAATAATCAAATTTTTAAAAGTTTGACAAAGTTAAGTATGAGTTTTGGGTAAACTTCAAATGATCATAACTCCTAGGAAAGGATGAGTTAGGTGTTCTACAAGATACCGTAGGAAATATCTTTGAATTATCTTTTCAACGCCACCAAGTTTGCTCAATTTTGAGTTGGTATGAAGGAGATATGCCCATTTGAAGTCAGACGGTCTAGATAAGGAAAGTCTAAACCGGATTTTAGAAAGGTATTATGGTCTTTTCACTACCCAATTAAATTATTTCGTTTTTGGTAATTACTTAGGGTTCTAAACTGAATTGGGTCAGTTTACGCACTTAAAGATTTCACGCTAGGGTTTTTAGAGAAAGAACGTAAGAGGAGAAAATAGGAAAGAGAGCCAAAGTTCATCGTTCTTGAAGTTAAGCTTGTGGATTTCACCAAGGGTTGATCCCTACGAGGTATGTGAGATCACATAGCATTGGGTTCGTTCACCCACCCACCAATCATGATTTAATTCAGTGAAATTATTTTCCTGAAAGTATAGAAATTGAGTTCTTGATGGATTATATTGAAGTTTCTATTGGTTCTTTATTGTTGAAGTTGTTGAGAAGTTCTTGAGTTAGATTCATGAAAGTTGACGTTTTTTTGAGTAGATTCTTGTATATTTTTTTTATGTATTCGAATCTAAGTGTTTGGGGAATGAACCATTCGAATCTAGAGGGTTTAGAGTTGAAAAATGAGCAAGAAAAATTGGGAATTTTCTGGCAAGGGGCTTGGGGCGCCGCGCCACTCAAAGCGACCCACTTCAGTGTCTCAAGTTTGGGCTCTGGGGCTCCGTGCCACTCAGAGAGCCCTAACCCAGACTCTGAAGTTTGGGCTCTGGCGCCACTCAAAGCGCCAGGGACGCCAGGTCTTCTACCCTTTCCCATTTCTTTCCGTATAAGTTCCCTTGAATCGTACCTATGTATTCTAGTTGATTTCTACACTCTTAGGTACGTCTAAATATCATGATATCATCCATAAATATGAATCATAACCTTGATTCATAAATTCAAATTCAAGGAAAGTTAAGAGCCAAGTCTAGAGAGTTCCTAGAGTCTTTTCAAAAGTCTTTTACCAAAGCTTTAAACTTGTTTTAAGACTTGAGTTTTGAGTTGAGTAAAGAGTAAAAAGTGAAGTTCATTTCTTCAAAAGAGTATATGGGGACTATGTATTCCCAAAGAGCAAATCTTTTCACATTTAAACAAGAAAGGAAACACTGCTTTCCAACAGAGCCTTTGAGCTAGTTTTTAGTAAAGAGTAAATGCTTTCACAATTAAGCAAGAGAGGGAACACTGATTTCCTAGAGACCCTTTGTGCTAGTTTTTGAGTAATTATCTCAAACCACGGAAAGAGTTATGTTTTTAAACATATGAGCTAGTTATATTTTGGAAGTAGTATTGAGCACCGATATGGGGGAGAATTTAGACAACCCATAGCCCCCATAAACCATGTAGCTATCATGGGTAGAAAAGGATCATTCTTTTTAGACGATTCCTTTGTGCTTTTTAGCATAGACTAGTAGATTCACTGAGTAGTTAGGTTCTATACCCTCGACAAGGTATAGGACGCCCCTGGCAGCGCGAGGGAAAATACAGTATCATCACATAGCTCTTAAGTGATGGTTGTCAGTTAGACAACCTCCCACAGAAGTATTTTGTTTTCTTATATACATAGAGATAATTGTATTTTTGTATACACACTGAGTTTATATTGAATCCTTGCATACAAACTGAGTTACTATTGTATTTCTAAAGACAGAGAGTTGTTATCCATGTTTTAAAAACTTTTCTTTATGTTGCATTCATATTATTGCTTCATATTGAAATAAGTAAAGTTGAGTTGAGCCCAGGTATATTCTTTCAGTTCTTTTCAAGTTTATGTCTTGTTTTAGAATTCCTCTCACATGCTCGTACATTCAATGTACTGATGGCATTTGTCATGCATCATTTTATGATGCAGATACAGGTAACTAGGATCAGTATCCAGCGCTTCGTTGATCCAGTTGAGCATTCCAAATCTTGTGGTGAGCATTCTTGCTTTCCAGAGGATCCCTATTTACATTGCTTTAATAGTTTTTAGTTGTTAGGATGATCAGGGGTCTTGTCCCGACATCCCTCAGAGTTTAGAGGCTTCATAGACAGTTAGTTAGTTCTATTGTCTTTACATTGTCATTTTCTTATGTTAAGACTTGAGTTGCCATTTTGGCCAGTTGAATGTTGATCTTTAAAAACAATCTGTGTTATTTATTGAGACAATTTAGTTATGATTGTATTTCAATACTTTCTTCCATCATGAGTACTTCTTCCGCTAAGAGTTAAGCCAGACCAAGGGTTCGCTTGGGGCCAGCAATGGTTCTCGAGTGCCAGTCCCGCCTAGGGTGTAGGCTCGGGGCATTAAAAACTTGGTATCAGAAAATAGAGTTCAAGAGTCCTAGGGAGTCTATCAAGCCGTGTCTTTAGAGTCCTAGTTATCGGTGTTAAGCACGCCACATCTATAATTAGGAGGCTGCAACACTTAGGAACTATCTCACTTCTTTCATACTCATTTCATGCGATTGAGTTATCTCTATAAAAGTTTCTTCTTATTCGTGCTTGCGCATGTCTTTCAGATCATTCCTCCACGAAGAGCTGTCAGAGGTCATCCCGCTAGAAGGAATGTTGAACCACAAGAACAAGGGGTACCTAATGCACCTGAAGTGCAACTCCAAGGAGAGGTCACCAATGCTGAGTTTCGTGAGGCTATCCGGATGTTGAGCCAAGTTGTGACCAACCAATCTGGGCAACAAAGAGAGAATCGTCAGGAAGTTGATGATACTTCAAGGATCCGTGAGTTCTTAAGGATGAATCCTCCAAGCTTCACTGGTTCAAGTGTCACTGAGGATCTAAAAAACTTGATTGAAGAGCTTCAGAAGGTTTTTGAGATAATGCACGTTGCTGATGCTGAGAGGGTTGAACTAGCTGCATACCAAATGAAGGGTTTCGCTAGAATCTGGTTTGATCAGTGGAAAAAGAATAGAGCTGAAGGTGCACTACTTGTGAGTTGGGCATTGTTTGAGGAGGCCTTTTTGGGGCCTTTCTTTCCCCATGAGCTAAGAGAAGCAAAGGTACGAGATTTTCTCACCCTTAAGCAGGAATCTATGAGTGTTCATGAATACATTCTAAAATTCACACAACTTTCCCTCTATTCTCCGGAGATGGTTGCTGACATGAGGAGAAGGATGAGTTTGTTTGTTGCTGGGTTATCTCGTCAAGCAAGGAAGCTATGCTGATAGGGGATATGTACATAGCAAGGCTAATGATCCATGTGCAACAAGTTGAGAAGGATAAACTGAGGGATAGAGAAGAGTTAAGAATAAGAGGCTAAGACATCAGGAAATGAGTCCGGGCAGCAAAAGAGTAATGCGAACCGGTCTTCTTTCCAACAGAAACAAAAGGGACCTGCTCCATCATCTTCTAGTGCACCTGCACCAAGAAACAAATGTGAGTTCCAAAATTAGAATTCCCAAAATTTCAGAGCTACCTGCACATTCTCAAGGTAGTATGGCACAAGGGGGTACTAAGACTCCTGCATGTGCTAAGTGTGGTAGGAGCCACTCAAGGATGTGTCGTGATGGCTCCACTGGTTGCTTCAAGTGTGGTCAGATCGGTCATTTTATGAGAGAGTGCCCTAAGAACAGGCAGGGTAATGATAATGGGGGAAATAGAGCCCAGTCTTCTTCAGCTGCTCCACCAGACAGAGCTGCATCTAGAGGAGCTACTTCAGAGGCAGACGGAGGAGTAAACCGTCTTTATGCTATCACTAGTCACCAAGAGAAAGAGAATTTGCTAGATGTTGTCACTGGTATGATCCAAGTCTTTAACTTTGATGTTTATGCTTTGTTAGATCTAGGAGCGAGTTTATCTTTTGTGACTCCTTCTGTTGCAATGAATTTTGATTTTCATCCTGAGCAACTTCTTGGGCCCTTTAGTGTTTCCACACCTATTGGTGAGTTTATTCTAGCAGAGAGAGTCTATCGTGATTGTACCATTTCCGTCAATCACAAGAATACCATGGTTGACTTAGTGGAGTTAGATATGGTAGATTTTGATGTCATTCTAGGTATGGACTGGCTTCATGCCTGTTATGCATCAATAGATTGTAGAACTCGAGTAGTCAAGTTCCAGTTTCCCAGTGAACCAGTTATAGAGTGGAAGAGTAGTTCAGCAGTACCTAAGGGTCATTTTATTTCATACCTTAAGGCGAGGAAGTTAGTTTCCAAGGGGTGTGTCTATCACTTAGTCCGAGTTAATGACTCTAGTGTTGAGATACCTCCTATTCAGTCAGTTCCAATAGTAAAAGAGTTTCCAGAAGTCTTTCCAGATGATCTTCCCGGAGTCCCTCCTGAGCGAGAAATAGACTTCGGTATAGATATTTTTCCCGTTACTCATCCTATATCTATTCCGCCATATAGAATGGCACCAGCAGAGTTGAAAGAGTTAAAAGAGTAGTTGAAAGATCTCCTAAAAAAAGGTTTCATTCAACCAATTGTCTCACCTTGGGGCGCTCCGGTCTTGTTTGTGAGGAAGAAAGATGGTTCCCTTAGAATGTGTATAGATTACCGTCAGTTGAACAAGGTTACCATCAAGAATAAGTATCCTCTTCCGAGAATTGATGATCTCTTCGATCAACTTCAGGGTGCCTCTTGTTTTTCGAAAATAGACCTCAAATCAGGCTACCATCAGTTGAAAGTAAGGGAATGTGATATTCCAAAGACATCATTCAGGACCCATTATGGTCATTATGAGTTTCTGGTCATGTTGTTCGGTTTAACTAATGCACCTGCAGCGTTCATGGACCTTATGAACATAGTATTAAAGCCTTATTTATATATGTTTATTATCGTATTCATTGATGACATTCTAATCTATTCAAGGAATGAGGAAGATCATGCTAGTCATCTCAGAGTAGTTCTCCAAACATTAAAGGATAAGGAGTTATATGCTAAGTTTTCTAAATGTGAATTTTTGCTTGAGTCTGTGGCATTCTTAGGCCACATTGTTTCCGGTGATGGAATTAAAGTTGATACTCAGAAAATAGAGGCAGTGCAGAATTGGCCTAGACCCATATCTCCAACTGATATTAGGAGTTTCTTGGGGTTGGCTGGATATTATAGAAGGTTAATCGAGGGGTTCTCATCCATTTTGTCCCCTTTGACCAAGTTGACTCAGAAAACAGTGAAGTTTCAATGGTCTGAAACTTGTGAGAAAAGCTTTCAGGAATTGAAAACTCGATTGACTACTGCCCCAGTATTGACCTTACCAAAAGGTATGCAAGGCTTTGTTGTGTATTGTGATGCGTCTAGAGTTGGTTTGGGTTGTTTGTTAATGCAGAATGGCAAAGTTATAGCTTATGCCTCCAGACAGCTTAAGGTTCACGAGAGGAATTATCCAACCCATGATTTAGAATTGGTTGCCGTAGTATGTTCTTTGAAAATATGGTGTCATTATCTTTATAGTGTTCATGTAGATGTGTTCACCGATCATAAGAGTCTTCAATATGTGTTTAGTCAGAAAAAGCTTAATTTCAGACAGAGAAGGTGGTTAGAGTTACTCAAGGATTATGACGTGAGTATTCTTTATCACCCAGGTAAGGCTAGTGTTGTTGCTGATGCGTTGAGTAGATTGTCTAAGTGTAGTACCCCCTATTTTGAGGAAGATAAGAAAGAGTTAGCAAAAGAGGTGCATAGACTTGCACGATTAGGAGTCCGACTAATGGATTCCACTAAAGGAGGAGTAGTGGTGATGAATGGGGCTGAATCATCATTAGTGTCAGAAGTGAAAGAGAAACAAGACCAAGATCCTATTTTGCTTGAATTGAAGGTAAATGTTCATAAGCTAAAAGTAATGTCTTTTAACCAAGGGGGAGATGGTGTATTGAGGTATCAAGGTAGATTCTGTGTACCAAGGGTGGATGAACTCCAAGAGAGGATCACGGAGGAAGCTCATAGCTCCAGGTATTCTATCAATCCGGGTTCCACAAAGATGTATCATGATTTGAGAGAAGTATATTGGTGGAATAGTATGAAGAAGGGCATTGCAGAGTTTGTTGCTAAGTGTCTGAATTGCCAACAAGTTAAGGTAGAGCACCAAAGGCCCGGTGGTATGGCCCAGAATATAGAACTTCTGAAATGGAAGTGGGAGATGATCAATATGGATTTCATTACTGGCTTACCACGGTCTCTTAGGCAACATGATTCTATTTGGGTGATTGTGGATCGAAGGACAAAATCAGCCCACTTTTTATCGGTAAAGACTACCCATTCAGCAGAGGATTATGCCACGTTATATATTCAAGAGGTAGTAAGACTTCATGGAGTTCCAGTTTCCATTATTTCAGATAGAGGTGCACAATATACTGCACAGTTTTGGAAGTCATTTCAGAAAGGCTTGGGTTCAAAGATGAACTTGAGTATTGCTTTTCATCCTCGGACAGATGGTCAAGTAGAACACACTATTCAGACCTTAGAAGATATGTTGAGGGCTTGTGTGATTGATTTCAAAGGTAATTGGAATGATCACCTACCTCTCATTGAGTTTGCTTAAAATAATAGTTACCATTCTAGCATCGAGATGGCTACTTATGAAGCTCTTTATGGGTGAAGATGCAGATCTCCTATTGGATGGTTTGAAGTTGGTGAAGCTGGGTTGATAGGACCAGACTTAGTTCATCAAGCTATGGAGAAAGTGAAAGTTATTCAAGAGAGATTGAAAATAGCGCAGAGTCATCAGAAATCCTATACCGATGTTAGGAGAAGAGACTTAAAGTTTGAAGTAGATGATTGGGTTTACTTGAAAGTTTCACCCATGAAGGGTGTTATGAGATTTGGCAAGAAGGGGAAACTTAGTCCTCGGTATATTGGTCCTTATAGAATATCCAAGAGGATTGGCAATGTAGCTTATGAGTTAGAGCTACCACAGGAGTTAGCAGCGGTTCATCCGGTATTCCACATTTCTATGTTGAAGAAGTGTATGGGCGATCCTTCACTTATCATACCTACTGAAAATATTGGTATCAAGGATAGCTTATCTTATGAGGAGATTCCTGTTCAAATTCTAGATCGCCAAGTTCGCAAGTTGAGGACGAAGGAAGTAGCATCAGTCAAAGTTTTATGGAGGAATCAGTTTATTGAGGAAGCTTCTTGGGAAGCTGATGAGGATATGAAGAAGAGATACCCACATCTCTTTGAATCCGGAGGAGTTCCAAATTAAGGTACTAATCCTTTTCTTGGCATTTATTTTAAGTTGGCATGTTGTACTTAAATTTTGCTTGTTGGGTGTTTGAGCTAGATGTTAGATGTTACACCTTAGCCTACGAAGGGTAATCTCATTTGAGGAAGAATTTTCCCAAGAGGGAGATATTGTAACACCTCGTTATTTAAAAAAATAAGAATTAGAAAGAAATCATTTTTGGAAATAATCAAATTTGGAAAGTTTTGACAAAGTTAAGTTAAATCTGAGTTTTGGGTCAACTTCAACCGACCATAACTCCTAGGACAATATGAGTTAGGTGTGCTTTAAGATACCGTAGGAAATATATTTGAATTATCTTTCTAACGCCACTGAGTTTGCCCAATTTCGAGTTCGTATGAAGGAGATATGCCCATTTGAAGTCAGGTTATCTAGATAAGGAAAGTCTAAACGGAATTTTAGAAGGGTATTATGGTCTTTTCACTACCCAATTAAATTATTTCGTTTTTGGTAATTACTTAGGGGTACAAACTGAATTGGGTCAGTTTACGCACTCAAAGACTTCACGCTAGCGTTTTTAGAGAAAGAATGCACGAGGAGAAAAGAGGAGAAAGAGCCAAAGTTCGTTGTTCTTGAAGTTAAGCTTGTGGATTTCATCAAGGGTTGATCCGTTCGAGGTATGTGAGATCACATAGCATCGGGTTCGTTCACCCACGCACCAATCATGATTTAATTAAGCGAAATTATGTTCTTGAAAGTATAGAAATTGAGTTCTTGATGAATTTTGTTGAAGTTTCTATTGGGTTCTTGATTGTTAAAGTTGTTGAGAAGTTCTTGAGTTAGATTAATGAAAGTTGACATTGTTTTGAGTAGATTCTTGCATATTTTGGTTATTTATTCGAATCTACGTGTTTTGGGAAGGAACCATTCGAATCTAAAGGGTTTAGAGTTGAAAAATTAGCAAGAAAAATTGGGGATTATCTGGGCAAGGGCATGGGGCGTCGCGCCACTCAGAGTGCCCCACTTTAGTGTCAGAAGTTTGGGCTCTGGGGCACCGCGCCACTCAGAGCACCCCAACCCAGACTCTGAAGTTTGGGCTCTGGCGCCCGGCTCCCCTCAGAGCGCCAGGGACGCCAGGTCTTCTACCCTTTACCACTTCTTTCAGTATGAGTTCCCTTGAATCGTACCTATGTTTTCTAGTTGATTTCTAAACTCTAAGGTACGTCTAAACATCATGATATCTTCCATAAAAATGAATCATAACCTTGAATTCATATATTCAAATTCAAGGAAAGTTAAGAGCCAAGCCTAGAGAGTTCCTAGAGTCTTTTCAAAAGTCTTTTACTAATGCTTTAAACTTGTTTTAAGACTTGAGTTTTGAGTTGAGTAAAGAGTAAAGAGTGAAGTTCATTTATTCAAAAGAGTATATAGGGACTATGTAATCCCAAAGAGCAAATGTTTTCATATTTAAAAAAGAAAGGAAGCACCGATTTCCAACAGAGCCTTTGAGCTAGTTTTTCAGTAAAGAGTAAATCCTTTCACAATTAAGCAAGAGAGGGAACACTGATTTCCTAGAGAGCCTTTGTGCTAGTTTTTGAGTAATTATCTCAAACCATAGAAAGAGTTATGTTTTTAAACATATGACCTAGTTATATTGTGGGAGTAGTATTGAGCACCGATATGGGGGAGAATTCAGACAACTCACAGCCCCCATAAATAATGTAGCCATCATGGGTAGACAAGGATCATACTTCTTAGATGATTCCTTAGTCCTTTTTGGAATAGACTAGTTGATTCACTTAGTAGTTAGGTTCTATACCTTCAGCAAAGTATTGGACGGCCCTGGCAGCGTGAGGCCAAATGATGTATGATCACATAGCTCTTAAGTGATGGTTAGAGAACCTCCCACAAAAGTATTTTATATTTTTATATACACAAAGTTAATTGTATTTTTGTATACATACAAAGTTTATATTGTATCCTTGCATACAAACTGAGTTACTATTGTATTTCTAAATACACAGAGTTGTTATCCATGTTTTAAAAGCTTTACTTTATATTGCATTCATATTATTGCTTTATATTGAAATGAATTAAGTTGAGTTGATTTGAGCCCAGGTATGTTCTTTCAGTTCTTTTCAAGCTTATGTCTTGTTTTAGAATTCCCCTCACATGCTCGTACATTCAATGTACTGATGTCATTTGGCCTGCATCATTTTAAGATGCAGAAACAGGTAACCCGGATCAGCATCCAGTGCTTCGTTGATCCAGTTCAGCATTCATAATCTTATGGTGAGCCTCCTTGCTTTTCGGAAGATCCCTATTTACATTGCTTTAGTAGTTTTCAGTTGTTAGGATGATCGAGGGTCTTGTCCCGACATCCCTCATAGTTTAGAGCCTTCATAGACAGTTAGTTACTTTTATTGTCTTTACATTGTCATTTTCTAATGTTAAGACTTTAGTTGGCATTTCGGCCAGTTGAATGTTGATCTTTAAAAACATTCTATGTTATTTATTGAGATAGTTTAGTTATGATTGTATTTCAGTACTTTCTTTTATCATGAGTAAGTCTTCCGCTTAGAGTTAAGCCAGACCAAGGGTTCTCTTGGGGCCAACAATGGTTCTCGAGTGCTAGTCCCACCCAAGGTGTAGGCTTGGGGCGTGACACAAAAGACATAACTACAAATTCATAATGACCATAGCGAGTTCTAAAAGCTGTCTTCGGAATGTCACTATCTCTGACTCTGAGCTGACGATAGCCGGATATGAGGTCTATCTTAGAAAAGAAACTAGCACCCTGAAGTTGGTCTAACAAGTCATCAATCCTGAGGATGGGATACTTATTCTTGATTGTAACTTTGTTCAACTGCCGATAGTCAATGCACATTCTGAGAGAACCATCTTTCTTTTTCATGAACAACACTGGAGCACACCATGGAGAGATACTAGGTCTAATGAAGCCCTTATCTAGAAGGTCTTTCAACTGCTCTTTCAATTCCTTAAGCTCGGCTGGAGACATTCTGTAAGGAGGAATCGAAATGGGATGCGTATCTGGAAGGAGATCTATTCCAAAGTCGATTTCCCTTTCGGGAGGAACTTCGGGAAGATCTTCTGGGAATACTTCTTGAAATTCATTTACTATTGGAACTGACTCAAGAGTTGGGGTTTTGGAGTTTGAATCCTTAACCCGAACAAGATGATAGATAGACCCCATGGAAATCATCTTTCCGGCCTTAAAGTAAGAAATGAATCGACCCATAGGCAGTGAGCTACAACCCTTCCACTCTAAGACTGGCTCATTTGGGAACTGAAACCAAACAATCCTAGTTCTATAATCGACTGAGGCATTACAGGAATGTAACCAATCCATGACTAGAATGATATCGAAATCTACCATTTCTAACTCTACAAGATCTGCTGAGGTGACTTTCTAGAGAATGTGATAGGGCAATTTTTGTATACCCGTCAAGCAATAACTGGATCACCAACTGGAGTAGAGACTGATAAGGGTTCTAAGAGAGTTTCTGGACATGTACTAATATTATAAGATTACTTCCACTACTATTACCAAGTGTAGGCCACTCCGTTCAACTTATAGGCAGCCAAATCTGCACTCTCGACTTGAGTGACGCCCATAATGTTTGTTACCTTTTAGATGTCGTTGAGAAACTCTTATGGATCTTATTTTGACTTAGACCCATGAAACTCTGTAGGGTTTATACGAGTAAAATCTTGGATTTTTGCTGTAGTAGTGTTAGTCTGTGGTAGAACTGGGACCACAGCCTATTAATTGACCTGGGAAGTCATGGCCTGAGCAAGTACTTTGTAAGCACCCTGAACTCGGCATGCATGACTTGCTCCTTTAATTGGTCTGCTAGAGCTGCAGGCTGATTCCTTGCGTTAGCTCTTCTGGGAGGCATTTTCCGAAATGCGAAGAGCAAGAGTTAGAAGGAGATTGAATAGAGTTCATACTTACGCACGATAAGAATAGCAAGGAAAGTGAATTTTTTCATAAAACACTTCGTAGCCTCCCTCTCCTTAGATGTGGTGCACTTCACACCCATGAAAGAGACTCTACTTAGTGCGGCTTTCAGACATCCTAAGACTCTTGAACCTAATGCTCTGATACCAAGTTTGTCACGCCCCGAGGCTACCCCCTTGACATAACACGAGACCTAGGATCACGAGTGACCCAGAGCTACCCCTGAAGCTGACATATCATAAGCATACTAAAACAAATGAATAAAGAGATACTATGCGAAAGCTTAAAATAATAATTAACTGAAAGATAGGAAATACCCAACTAGTCTGAATATATGAAAATGTACTGAGAGTTCAATAACAACTGAAAGATCAAACTCAAATCTAAAGCTGAATCTAATACTATGTCTGAAAAAGCCTCTACTGACTAAAGTTATTGGGACATGCCCCAACTAACTCTAGCAAAACTGAAACTGAAATAAAAGACTGAATATAGGAAACATGTCTATTGTCCTCAGAGTATGAGGACTCACCACTGAAGCTGCTGAAATACAGATCGGGAACCGATCTATGCATGATCTTGATGCTGAGTACCTGAACCTACACCATGAAAGGATGTAGCGCAGAGTATGCATCAGTACTTGAATGTACTAAGCATGCATGATACAGAGTATAGTTGAATGAAATACACAAACTGAACAAAGCATACTGAGCAATGATATAATTTGAACTGAATGTAAAGACTGAAATATACTGAAAACTGAGCTCAATGCAATGACCAAGCACTAATCATGAATTTAATATGCTGAGACTGAACACTGAAGTATAACTGAAAACCTGGTCAAATGCACTAGAGTCTGACTGTGGGAGCTACTATTAACCGACATAAAACCACGTGATCTAAACGTGGAGTCCGATGTAGACGCCCCACCGAGAGGACCCAATATACCTTGCCAGGGGTATAAAGGCATGAATGTTGTGATCACTAAATTTGATGCCCAACAGAGGGGACTTATAACCTATGGGGGCACGTAGTTCTGGGACTATGAGGGTACACTGAACCCTAGTCCAACTCGACGTTAAGCCTACTCCCAACTAGAATGTGTATGGCACAACTTGACTGAAATACTAGATTAGCTCAATATTCTGACATGCTAACTGAGAATGCAACATTTAAGTACTGATAATGAAGCATTTGAAATCTGAGGCATGTATATCTATTTATCATACCTAGCTAGTGTAATTCATGAACTAAACGAATCTACACAACTAGGGTTCTGAGTCTCATGCAAGGAACTAAGCAATGATTCCACGAAATTGTGATAATCTGATTAAGAATACTAGAACAGCTAAATCACACCCAATATCTAAAGTTTTAGAAACCCTAGGTCTAAGCAAGATATAACGAATCAAAAATCTGACTGAATTCTAGGGACCTAGTGGAAGAAAGGAATCCACTAGTGAAATCCCACATACCTGGTGATGAATTTTACGGAGAAATCTTTCAATATCAGGGCTGAAACTGAAGAAAACCTACTGCGTTCTTCGAAGGGTTTGGTCGACTCTTTTCTCCTATTTTGCTCTAAGTTATGGTGAATTTTTGGAGAATAATCGATTAGGAAAAGATCTGATTAAGTTACTAGGCTGAAAATAACAAAAACGACGTAGTTTAGGGGTTAAAAGACTTAGTTTAGGTGTCCAACGCATAGGGAAAAAGACCAAAACGAACTCAACTTAAAATCTGACGGGGCCAACGACTGGCCTGACCGATGGACTGACCGACGGTCCATTCTAGCAGGCGTCATTTGGCGTCAGGGACAAGTTACTGAGGACCACGATCCACGGACCTGGACCACAGACCGTGGTCCCACCTACGGTCCGTAGGTCGAGTTTTTTTTTCTGGGGAGTTCTTGGTGGCCAGCCACGGACCCTACCTACGGTCCGTGGTTCAGAACACGAGCCATGGTTTAGCCTCGTCGGTGGCACCTGCAACTTTTGAAATTCTTCTTTTTTGGTCTTTTTTGAATCCGGGGTGTTACGTCTACCAATAACATGTGTCCTAGATTTTGATCTCTCTTACAAGAGGAATAAGTGACAATATCTATTGGTTTTATAATAAAGAATTTAACAGAATAATAGAGAAACACTTTGATAGAATAAAATACTATAGTATTGTCAAAGGGAATTATTTGATTATTAATTCAGAGACATACATTTATAGATATAATTCCTAACTATAAATAGAAAATATGTTACTACTTATCAGTAAAATTCAAATAACAAATAAAAAGAACTAACTCCTAAATTCAAGTCACATAGGACTCTAATAACATAATTTAAAAATCCTAAAACTGGCAAACTATTTTATTTCTGCAATATCCTGAGACATAATCTCAACACTCCTCCTTGGGTCAGGAATTGTAGATTGCAACAGACCCTTTTCCTTTTGAAGGAATACAATCACTATTCCCGATTCTGACTTTCTTATTTTTCATAGGAACAAACTCTTTAAAAAGATTTCTTTCATACGTCATGTGGTTTGTACAACCATTATCAATCATCCAAAATCAGATTTTTTGGTTGAAAAACAAGTTGCCAAAAATAAGTGGTCTTCTTCTTCTTCTTCTTCTTCAATGGTGACTTGAGCAACTATTTCATCTTTTTGAAATTTACTTTTGCGAATTATAGCTTCATGACCATGTTGTTGTGTCACGACCCAAAGTACACCCTAGACGTGACATGCTGCATAGGACCCCAAAAGGCCCTACACAAGCTACTTGACATACATCATACAAGATAATAGACTTAAGAGTTTAAAAGACAGTTTATATCATAAAGAGTTTGTCAAAAACGTAGCGGAAGTGTAACATAGTCTCAAAACCATCTATTACATCAAAGAGTGATTGGGACGTAATCCATACATCACATACACTCTGGGAAAATAAAGACAATAAGTAATAAAGGGTTCGGTCCTCGGAACATGAGGACACATCACACTTCAAAAGCTAATACGACAATCACTAGCCACGAGAATTTGAAATCCGAGCGTCAGACCTTACATTTGAGAAACAATGTAGGCAAGAGAATTCATTAGTATAAAGAATGTACCAAGTATGATAGCAATGCATAATACTTACAAAATCATGCTAAAGGACTTTTCATGACAGGCAAAGACCATGTTAAAGCATAAGATAAGAGGTTAGAAGAATAATCATGATCGTGGTCAATGCAAGTAAAAAATCATTTTGAATCACCTGAGAGATACTTGTAGAAGTAACCTCTATTCATTATTGTGTGAAGTAGCCATAATCGACATATAAACCATGTGAGCGATAACATGGAATCCGGTGTCTATACCAAATCGAAAAGGGATGTCCTTACTTTCCAAGGTAAGAACCATAACTTCTAGCTTATGTTGATCCACTAGCTAATGTCTATCTAAGACAATCATTCTAAGTTGGCACATAGGTAAGGGATAAGGAGATTGATGTTAGAAACCCGACCTCTAGCTACGGGAGAGGTTCCATCTCAATATCCTCTTGGTGCTAAGCATAAGTCCTACAGAATAGTCATTAGTCTTTACTTGTCTTATCAATAAGAGGCATGGGTAATTGCAGCTTGCCTTATCATTTATGGAAGGCACATCAAGTAGTCAATCCAAGCTAGGTTTCATTAGAATAGCTCCTAAATCTTGATTTAAAGTTAGTTGAGAAAGTCTTTCAACCCTAAGAATCCTCTATGTGAGAAAACCCTTTCACATTCATGTATTGAGTAGTATGTGAGAAATCCATTCACAACAACAACCACAACAACATTTATGCTTTACTCTCAAGGCAACTTGAATCATTGTTCAAACCCACCTTTAATCGTCATAGTCTAGAGAATGTGGGTTATGCATGGGTTCATGGGGATTTAACTTAAAAGCATGCAATTAATTCAATTCATGGATAATAAAATACAAAACAATCAATTGGATCAACATAGATAGGAACCCATGACAATTGAATAAAACCCTAATTTGATTGGGGAGTCTAACTTTAAAAACTTGGGGATTTTAGCAACCCTATTGAGAAAAGAACTCCATAGGTGAAGTCTATCATACCTTGGAGTTCAAATCCCAAAAGCTATAGTGGATTGGAGACTTGATCCTGATACCCTAAACTTCTTCTTCTTCCTTAGACAGAAAAATATTTGAGAAGATAAACTTGATCAACTTCTGAGAATTTTGGAAAGTGAATTCCATTGGGTTATTTGGTGGTAAAAATGTTTATATATTGCCTATGGTAGAGGGTAAAACGACATAGTATTGAGTGAAAATAATTAGGAAAAGATCTAAATCCCCTTTAAAAATAACTGTCGGACCCCGTCGACGGTCGGACCCAAGATCTGTAGGTCCAACTACGCACCATCCTAGTCCACCGTTAGTGGGGCTCAGAAACTTGTTTCTAGACCTTCGAACGACAAACCCATGTAAGTTCTGTTTGTCAACCTACGGTCCGTACATGGTCACCGTAAGTCTCACTTTTGGCCCTCAAAATTTTACTATGTCTGGGACTCACTTACGAGACCTACCTATGACTCGTATATTGAAGGGCGGCTCGTCCTGGTGAACCATAAAAGTGTACAGTGACTTAACATTCTAAATCATTGGAGCTTGCCACCGACGGTTCCCACCTATGGTCTGTGGTCTGACCTAGGAACCTTCGGTGGTTCCGTCTGCACTAGCACTAGACTCTAAAATTCTAAAATTTTACCATCTTTTCAAATCTGAAGTTTTACAATAGCTCCCCCTTCTGAACATTCGTCCTCAAATGAGATGCAAGACATCATAAGGAAGATAGGAACTAGATCTAATTGCCAAACATGAATGCAATCACTTAAATGCACATATCCGAGGAGGAAACATCAACTCCAAGCTAAATCATGTTCAAAACATCATTTCATAAGGTCTATACGCAACTCATACTCAAATTCACATAAACATGAAGAAATCTATCAAGCTAACTCATTTTCTCAAAAATAAAGTTTTCATAAACATGCATAAATAAGGAATCATGGAAATATCTAAGACGCATGAAACCAAAAGAGTAAACCATGAGGAACTGGATACCTCAAGCTATAGTAGGAGCAGAGGGAAAGAGATGTGGATAACGCGATATCATATCAGCCTCAGCCTCCCGAGTAGCACCCTTAACCAACTAATTCCTCCAAAGAACCTTCACAGAAGCAATTTCTTTATTTCTTAACTTCCGAACTTGCCGGTCCAAGATCTCAACCGTAACTTCTTCATAAGAAAGGCTATCCTTTATGCCAAGACTCTCCAATGGTACTATAGAGGTCCGATCACCAACCCATTTCTTCAACAAGGAGACATGTAAAACTGGATGCACTGATGCAAAGTCATTAGGCAATTCAAGTTCATATGCAACTTTACCAATACGTCTCAATATCTGATATGGGCCCACATAACAGGGACTAAGCTTCTCTTTCTTTCCAAATCTCATTACACCCTTCATGGGTTAAATTTTTAAGTAGAACAATCGTCCACATCGAATGAAGATCACTTCTTCTAAAATTGGCATAGGACTTTTGTCGACTTTGAGCCATTTTCAAACTTTCTCTAATAAGCCAAACTTTCTCCATAGCCTCATGTACCAACTCGGGACCTATCATAGCAATTTCACCCCCTTCAAACCAACCTATAAGAGATCTAAACCTCCTACCATATAGAGCCTCAAATGGAGCCATACCAATACTTGAGTGATAGCTATTATTATACGTAAATTCAATCAAAGGCAAGTGATTATCTCAATTACCCTTGAATTAAATTACACATGCTCTCAGCATATCTTCCAAAGTTTGTATAGTACACTCTGCTTGCCCCTCAGTTTGCAAATGAATGGCCGTACTAAGCTTAATACGAGTACCAAGCCCCTTTTGGAAAGATTTCCAAAACTGAGAAGTAAATTGGGTACCCCGATCGAAGAAAATGGACAAGGGTATTCTGTGCAACCTAACCATTTGTCTCAAGTACAACTTAACATATTCCTCCACCGAATAAGAAACCCTGACGGGGATGAAATGAGCTGATTTCATCATTCGATCTACTATAACCCAAATCGAGTCATGTTGCCGCCAGGTGCGGGGTAAACCAACAATGAAGTCCATATTCAAATCTTCCCACTTCCAAGTAGGAATACTGATATCTTTGGACAAACCTCCCGGCTATTGATGCTCAACTTTCACTTGTGACAGTTCAGACACTTAGCCACAAATTCTGCAATATCATTCTTCATCCCAATCCACCAATAGACCTCCCGCAAGTCACGATACATCTTGGTGGCTCTCAGGTGAATGGAATATCGAGAACTATGGGCTTCTAATAAGATCTTCTACCTTAAGTCATCTACATGGGGAACACACAAACGACCTCGATATCGAAGTACTCCATCTCCCCTTTAGGAGAAAGCCTCAACTGAATTCTTAAACACTGTTTCTTTCAATTCAATTGTGATCGGGTCAAGACCTTGCTTAGCTTTCACTTCCAACATAAGAGACAATTCTGAACCATAATTGACCATAAGACCGCCTTTGCTAGAGTCCACCAACCGAACACCCATTCAGGCTAATCTATGAACATCTCAAACCAATTCATTTTTACTGTCCTCTACATGAGCAACACTACCCATTGTCAATAAACTAAGAGCATCCGCCCCCACATTGGTTTTGCCGGGGTGATATAGAACACTCATATCATAATCCTTTAGCAACTCAAGCCACCTTCTTTTGCAGAGATTTAGATCCTTCTGTTTAAAAACATATTGCAACTTTTGTGGTTCGTAAGACATCGACATGAACCACCATATAAGTAATGCATCCACATCTTTAAAGAAGACACAACTGCCACTAGTTCTAAATCATGGGTGATATAGTTCTTTTCGTGCACCTTAAGTTGCCTTGAGGCATAGGTAGTAACTTTCATATTTTGCATAAGGACACATCCTAACCCGATTCTTGAAGGATCAAAATAAACAACGAACCCATCGGTCCCTTCTAGTAAAGTAAATAGTAGAGTGGAAGTAAGTCTAACCTTCAATTCCTGAAAACTCTTTTCACAAGCTTTTGACCACAATAATTTGGCTTTGTTTTGGTTCAATGCCGTGAACGGAGAGGCAATTGAAGAAAACAATTCAACAAACCTTCTATAGTAGACATCCAAACTCAAGAAACTTCTACACTCCTAAGGGGATAGAGGTCTAGGCCAACTCTTATCGCATCCATCTTCTTTGGATCTACCTCAATAGCCTTTCTGGAAATAATGTGACCAAGAAAAGCAACAGACTTTAGCCAAAGCTCACATTTACTAAACTTTGCAAAGAGTCGATGGTACTTGAGGACTTGTAACACAATCCTCAAATGATCGGTATGCTCGTCTTCACTCCTTGAATATATCAATATATCATCAATGTACACCATCACAAACATGTTGAGGTATTGTCTAAACACCATATTAAACAAATCCATAAATGCGGCCAGAGCATTGGTCAAGCCAAAGGAAATCACCAAAAATTCATAATGACCATATCGAGCTCGAAAAGCCATTTTTGGAATGTCATTCTCCTTCACCCTTAATTGGTGATAACCCAACCAGAGATCAATCCTAGAGAGGTAACTTGCTCGTTGTAGTTGATCAGATAAATCATCTATCCTTGGAAGAGGATACTTATTCTTAATGCTAACCTTATTCAACTAACGATAATCGATACATATACGAAGTGAACCATCTTTATTTCGAACAAATAAATACTGGAGCACCCCACGGAGAGATACTCGATCGGATGAAATCTTTATCCAACAAAATGTTCAATTGACCCTTTAATTCCATAAGTTCAACCATAGAAATTCGGTAATGTGGAATAGAGATAGGTTGCATATCTGGGAGAAGGTCAACACTGAAGTCTATTTCCCTTTTGGGAGGAACACCGGGTAGATCATAAAGAAACACTTCTAGAAACTCATTTACAACGGGGACCGAGTCAAAAGTAGGGGTTTCGGAATTCATATCCCTAACCCTAACTAGATTGTATAAGCGACCCTTAGAAATGATATTTCTAGCCTTAAGACAAGAAACAAACCAACCTTTCGGCATATACTTTCCCCCTTCCCACTCTAGGATAGGCTCATTTGGAAACTGAACGTGACCACTCGAGTTCTACAATAAATAGAAGCATAACAAGAATGCAACTAATCGATACCAAGAATAACATCAAAATCCAGCATATCAAGCTCTACAAGATCAACATGAGTGACTTTATGGGATAAGGAGACGGGATAATTTCTATAGACTCTCTTAGCCACAATAGAGTCAGTGATAGGAGTAGCGACAGAAAAAGGATCTAACAACACATCCAGAAGAATATCAAACCTCATAGAAACATATGGCATCACAAAAGATAAGGTATCACTGAGATCAAGCAAAGCATAAACATCAAGATAAAATACTTTCAACATACCGGTAACCACATCAGGAGAATCCTCTTACTCCTGGCGAGTCTAGCGTGCATATAACTTGTTTTGCTTTTGAGCACGTGAACCCGAACCACTAGGTGGAGCTTGCCTACCTTCTCTTCCCTTAGCCATAAGTGATGGACAATCCCTTATCTTATGGCCACTCTTACAAAAACAAAAGCAACAATCTGTACTGGATAAACAATTACCCTCATGCTTCCTTCCCCATTTAGAACAAGTAGACGTTGAAATCCACAACCATTTCCTCCATGAGGTTTAGGGTTACACACCCTATCTTTGTTGAATCTAGGAGGAGCATTTGAAGAGTCTGATACGCTCAAATTACACCTCCCTAAAGAAGTATAAGCGATCGTTATCAAGTAAAGTACCCAACTTGTAGGTTGGGGTCGATCCCACGAGGAAAATGATTTAGACTTAACTTTAACTAACAATTATATCTATTTAGTCAAAGTATATCTGAAGGAAAGTAAACAAGGGGGAATTTTGTAAGTAAGTAACAATTTAGATTTGCTTAAGTAACAAGCAGACAAGATTTAACTTTAGAAATATCAATATGAGAAAGAAACTAGGGCATATGTGTACCCCATAAGCTATTAACGAGGTAATCCTAATAATAGTAATCCTTTCCTAGTGTTTTACATGCAAAGTTGGTAAGTTATGTATCCCTAAGTGAATGTTCCTCAAAATAGGGAATGTCACTATACACCTTGGTCCGGCTATGAGTGTGTACTTTACTAACCCTTACCTTTACCTCAGATTAGACATCACATCAATGTATGGCTTAGTTTTCACCCTCGCACCAATTGACATTAGACTATTAGATAGCATCCACTAAATCTCTGTTGTTAATTCTTTTCTCATTAACTACCTCCTTGGTCCGGCAAGTAGAAACGAGGCAGGTTCTAACGTTTGCAACTATTAAAAAGACTTCTAAGTGAAAGAATTAACAATGCATGAATGCACACTATTCAAGAATTACTTAGTTATTATTCATACTTTGTTAATTGCTCATGGTTCCCACAACCCTAGTTGTGGATTTACCTACTCATGCTTGAAATAACACAATTCATAATTGGGAAAAAATAATTCATGAACTTACGAGAATAATAGATGAAAAACCGAATCTTGAATTGAAATTCAAAGTCAAAATCTTATCAAACGAATTCTGAAAATCAAATTGCTAAAGTTTGCAAGTTAAATCCCAAAACACCAAAAATTAAGAGTTTACAATAATGTCTAACCTCCAAAATGAGGTTTATACCTCCTATTTATAGAAAAACAAGTCCCGAATAAAAAGGAAACGAAATTAGGAAATAAACTTTTGGAACGCGGCTTCAATCGATGACTTGACCTATGGACCGTGGGTCGACCTACTGTCCGTAGATCCCCTTCCGTGGCTCCATACTTGGGATTTTTCATCAGGTACTGGAACTTCAATTCCCAGATCATCAACGACGGATGTGCAGGACGACACGTGGGTCGACCTACGGTCCGTCAGTTGCTCCATAGTTCCACACTTGGTCAGACTTCCCTGATGCTCCATCTATGCCTGCCCATCGACGGTCCGTCAAAGGACCTACGGTCTGTTGATCACTTCCGTGGGTGGGCCCTTCTGTAAGAATTTCAGCTTTCGTCTTCATCAACCGCGTCCAAGCCAATTTCGTGCAAACATAGCACATAAACATTAATTCTAACACAATATAGCCCTAGACACACAAAACTTATAAGTGAAATGTATCAAAAATACCATAAACTCACGGTATATCAACACCCTCAACTTAAACTCGTTGTTTGTCCTTAAGCGACACATTAACACTCTAAACGACACTTGTGTAGCAACATACATTCAAATTCAAGCAATCACATGGCTTTCTAACTCACATCCCTTATTTAGTGCAAACCTTTTAATCTAGACTGAACAAGCTAACTCATGCGGATCAAGATATGACATAAATTGACCAATAGACATAACAACATACACTTTTCACAATCACCAAGGTACCAACTTTCCAACAATGTAACTAGTGCCCTCACTTTCAAGAAGCAGGTGGGTCCGGTTTCCCGGAGCTCGCTGGATCAATAATCGGGATGCCATCAGTAGCACCCTCAGTAGTGCTCACATTGCCCGATGGGCCCATACCAATCTCCATGGCCCGCTGCAGTCTTAGCTCCTAATCTAGGATGGATTCCCTCCGAGCCTCCTCAGTCTGCTGGCTCTCCTTCCTTTTCAATCTGCGCTACTCATTAACGTCAGAAGTATGGTCGGAGCAGTGGTGTTTCCCAGCAACATGGGAGGAATCTGGTGGCGGTATAGCATCACCGAATAAGGTTGTCAGCACCACATCATCCTCCACCGCTGTAGGGGCTCACTCTGGCTCAGTATCTTGAGGGGCTAGGAGTGCAGCATCATCAGCACGGAGGCTCACCAACTCCTGCTAGAAAGTGGTCACATCAACGGTCGGGGTTGGCCTCTCCAAAACTCTCTCTTCAAAAGCATCCAGGTGCTTATGAACGACCTAAACCTTCTGATCGATCATGTGCTCCATCTTGGCTTCAGACTCCACAATAGAGCGCTGCATCCACGGCTTTACAGGTGTGGCTCGAGCGGAGCTAGTGGCCTGACTAGTGGCCGGAGATGGAGGAGCCTGGGCATACGCTGTAGGGGTTGGAGAGGCAGTGTCATCAACTTGCACCTGCTCTACATCTGCAACAAGATCATCTCCCAATGGTCGTACCTCAATTTGTGGCTCTCTGCGAGGTGCGGCTAAATTGGAGTCATCCCGAATAAGCCCAATATCAAGAGTTTTGGTTGCATGGAGCCACCGGTCACAATGCCACACTGTAACAGACGCATCCCTACATAGCTGGAAGATGAGGCATAAGAAGGGCAAGGTGGTGGTGGCTTTGAAGGCCCTCTCATGAATCTCCCCAATCAGGATGCAGGAAAAGTCTATCTCAAGCCCCGCTACCATAGCTGCAACCATCACTGCTTGATCCCATGTAACTACATTGTCTGCCTGAGTAGGGGACAGTCGATTTCACACCAGCAGCCAGAAGAACTTTGTAGCGAAGTTCAGTGTAGCCTTCCTAATACCCAAACTAGGAGTACGGACCCACTCAGTTTTCTCTCCATCCATTGCAAGATGTTGTGCTAGCCACCTCAAAAGTGACTCCCTTTGCTCAGCATTCCTCTGAAATGCCCCACTCTGAATGATGCCCATCCGATAGTCGAACTCTGCTGTATTGATGGGTAGAGTGTGGTCTGTGCCATAGATAAATCTTTGGAGGGTGACCTCTGATATATCAACTGGAAAGCCCCGCACTAAGGTGGACTCAATTGGAGGCTGAGCGGCAGGCTTGGCCCGCTTGGAGATCGAACCTCTGTTGGTGGCGACATAGGAAGCGTAGAACTCCCGTACTATCTCCTCGCTGTATGTGCCTGGAGTCCGTGCCATCCACTCATACCTGTGCCTCTGGAAGAGCACCTCGATGACTGGAGTAGTGTGAAGGCTACATGTGAGAACCCGACACTCCTCAGTTACTAGTCGAGCCATCTCTGGTGCTCATTCAGCATGTGAGTATCGGTGTATATCTGGAATTGGTCCTCCACGCACCAACTGTTTGTCTCCGTAGCAACTGGTGCAGGCTCAGAACGGGGGGTGGGGGGTGTACTAGAGTATCTCCTTTGCTCTTAGACTCAGATGAAGAGGCGGTGCTGCCGCTGGAGCTGGAGCCGGATGGGAACTTTGAGCCATCCTGTGAGCCGATCGGTGTGGCCCCCTCTTCATATTGGGGGACAGTGACCACGTCGAAGCTCACCTGCCGGGCTCTGTTCCATCTAGTACGGAGAGCAGTGGGGGAGGTCCCGGTGGGAGGTGGAATGTACTCCCCATCCGTATCCTCATTGATCAGCCGCAAAGAGGGAGCAACGAATTTTCATTGTCCCTTAGCAGCGTAGGTCGGAGCTTGCTTTGGGGCCATGGTACCTGTGGAAGCTTAGTTAGTACTATAATAGTGCAATAATACTCATGGAATAAATTTAGAACAAGAGTCGGACCAAAACACGAACTAAAAACATATATGGACAGTAGCTGAATTGTTGACCTACAGTGGGCACCTACGGTCTGTCGATGGAACAACGATACGTGGGTCCCCTCCGTGGGTCAGATGGTTGAAATTCAAGTCCCAGATGTTGGAACCACGGATGTGCAGAACGGTCCGTCGATGGAACGACGGACCGTAGTCTACACCGTGGTTCTACACTTAAGAAAAATTAGGTGTGCCAGTGATCCACGGGCCTCGACCTACGGTCTGTAGGTTGACCTACGGTCCGTGGATCAATACTGTGGCTAAGTGTTGTGCCAGGTTTCATATTTAAAACACAATGCATGCCATATTTCAACAATTATACAAGCATACTAGGCCTACACATGCATTTCAACATATATTTTGGTAGTTTATCATCCTTAGGGTTCCGTTGACACACATTTTAACATTTTAACAAACCGAAGCATACAAACCCTAATTCAAAACTTCCAATTCAGACCTATTAACCGATTTATGTGGTTAGAATTTACAACACACTCACATATCGTCATTCAAAGGGTGTTTCTAACTATAGTGCAACATTCAATCATATGATTTTCAACCCAAGGTTAAGTTCATTGTTGTGTCTTCTATTAAAACTATGAAATACTCAAAGTTTAGGTGAAATCATCATACCTTACAAGTACGCAACAATGGTGAGTGTGTGATTTACTGCAAAGAATCCTAGACCAACCTGGACACCGAACCCGGACCGAGAAATCGCTGTGAGGGGAGACAGGTGTTGTGGAATTAGTTTTGGAGAGAGAGAGGGGAGATATGGGATCTGTGGGATGATTAGAGGAGTGATATGTGGGATATGAGAGGAATATAGTGGGTATATGGAAGGTTAGAAACGGTTTGAAAGGAATTATGAAAGTGGGGGAAGTTTAAAATGAAAGGTTTTTTTATTTATAAGGGGTGCGGGTCAGGTCAAGCAAACCCTAATTTTGAACCCACGAGACCCCATCGATGGTCCGTGGGTCGACTTACGGACCGTAGGTCTAGTCAGTAGGTCACTCTGACACTTAGAAAATTTAGAAACTTACCTGGGACCTACGGACGCCATCCACGGCCCGTGGAAGGACCAACGGACAGTCGATAGGGTCCGTAGACCACTGCACAGCTATTTTCTGGAGATTTTTGCCATTCGTCCCTGCACACGGAGCAACCATTAGGACATTCTTTTTATATTTGCTGGACACTTTTTAGGCACGGATCCTATTCTATATCTAGCCAACAGTAATACAAAAATAAAAAACCTAACAAAAGAGCTACAAAAATCAACATAAGAGAATAAAACTCCTATATCAAAAAGAAAAACCTATAGTTGATTAGATTGTACATCTTGGGTTGCCTCCCAAGAAGCGCTTGATTTAAAGTCGCGACACGACGCAGACACCTTGATTACTGAGACTTCATCAAGATAATAAGCCTCAATCACTTCTTGCACATTCTCCGCTTTACCCATGTAGACCTTGATCCTCTGCCGGTTCACTTTGAAACTTGTTCCCTCCTTGTTCCCGAATAAAAAGGAAATGAAATAAGGAAATAAACTTCTGGAACACGGCTTCAATCGATGACTCGACCTACGGTCCGTAGGTCCCCTTCCATGGCTCCATACTTGGGATTTTTCATCAGGTACTGGAACTTCAACTCCCAGATCATCAACAACGGATGTGCAGGACGGCCTGTGGGTCGACCTACGGTCTTTCAGGTCTCTATAGTTCCACACTTGGTCAGACTTTCCTGATGCTCCATCTACGCCTGCCCATCGATGGTCTATCAAAGGACCTACGGTCCGTGGATCACTAACGTGGGTGGCCCCTTCAACAAAATTTCAGCTTTCATCATCATCAACCGCGTCCAAGCCTATTTCCTGCAAACATAGCACATAAACATTAATTCTAACACAATATAACTTTAGACACACACAACTTATAAGTGAAATGTATCAAAAATATCATAAACTCACGGTATATCAGAGCCTTGACCGGAAAATCATTGTCAGAACTTAGAACGACCATGTCCATCAGACCTTGAATGTGAAAAGTCACCATCACATGTCCTTGCCTTCTTTGTATCCCTAGATCTTTCGTTAATTTTATTTTCTTCTATTTGTTGAGCATGCACCATTAAACGAGAAAGGTCCATATCATTGATGATCATGGCGGTATGACATTCTTTTGCTACTATCTCAGAATCTAATGAAACAAACTTAGTCATTCTTGCCATAGGGTCGACAACCATAGTAGGAGCATACCTAGACAATTGTGTGAACTCCAAAGCATATTCATTCACACTCATGTTTCCTTGACGAAGGTTAATGAATTCAAGAACCTTTTCCTCCCTCATCTGAAGGGGAAAGAGCCTATAAAATAAAGTAACCTTAAACTTTTCCCAATCGAGAGGACCCACATCAACCTCCCTCCCCTCCTTCCATTGGTTGAACAAAACTTGAACAACACCCTTATATACTTCATCAATGAACTATAAACACTTTATATACTCCCATGATCATAAACACTTTATATACTTCATCAATGAACTTTTGAGGATCTTCCTCAACCTCGAAACCATGAAACTCCAGAGGATTCATTCTAGTGAAGTCCCTTACTCTAGATGCCACCGTACCAACAATTGGGTTTACGAGAACCACAACCTCCCTATTGGCTTGAGCTGTCATGTCTTGGGCTAATACTTGAAAAGTAGCCCTAAACTCTGCATTAGTCACTTGCTCGGCCAAAGGGTTGACTGAAACTTGAGGAGCTTGAGAAGGAGATTCTCGTTCTACATTCTCATTCGCATTCCTCCTAACATAAGATCTTCGAGGGGCCATATCCTGAAAAGATTCGGATAGGGAATAGGAGAAAGAACATATAGAGTTACACTCTATCACACGATTTAGAGTAATGAAAGAAGTGGGGTTTCCTAATCATCTTATAGCTTCTTATTCATAAATGTGGCGCGCTTCACAATCATTAACAAGACTCTACTCGACGTGGCTTTGGAGACATCCTAGGACCTTTCTAGACCTTGTGCTCTCAATACCAAGTTTGTCACGACCCTAAGAACACCCTAGACGTGACATGGTGCATAGGACACTGAAAGGCCCTACACAAGCCATTTGACATACATCATACAAGATAATAGAGTTTAAGAATTTAAAAGATCATTTATATCATAAAAAAGTCTATAAAAAACGTAGCGGAAGTCTAACATAGTCTCAAAGCCATCTATTATATCAAGAGTGATTGGGACATAACCAATACATCATATATTATATGAGAAAATAAAATCAAGAAGAAATAAAGGGTTCGGTCCTCAGAACATGAGGACCTACAACACTTCAGAAGCTACTAAGGTGATCAATAGCCACAAGAATGCGGAATCGGAATGTCGGACCCTACATTTGGGAAACAACATAGGCAAGAGTATGCGTTGGTACAGAGAATGTACCAAGTATGATAGCAATGTATAAGAGTTAAAAAATCATGCTAAAGGAATTTTCATAACATGCGAAGACAAAGTTAAAACATAAGCTAAGAGGTTAGACACAAAATCAAGATCATGGTCAATGTAAGTAAATTTTTTTTATCTTTAAACACATGAGAGATACTTCTAGAAGTAACCTTAGTTCATTATTGTGGGAAGTAGACATAACAGACATATAGACCATGAGACGTATAACATGGAATATGGTGTCTATCCCATACTGAAAAGGGATGTCCTGACATGCCAAGGTAAGAACCATAACTTCTAGCTTAAGTGGATCCACTAACTTATGTCTATCTAAGACAATCATTATATGTTGGCACATAGGTAGGGGATAATGAGTTCTACTATAAACCGTGCCTCTAGCTACAGGAGATCTTCCATCTCAATATTCTCTCAGTGCTAAGAATAAATTCCACATAATAGTTATTAGTCATTACTTGACTTCTCATTAGGACGCATTGGTAACCGCCGCTTGTCTTATCATTCATGGAAGGCACATAAAGTAGCCAATGCAAGCTAGGTTTTATTAGAATAGCTCCTAAATCTTGATTCAAAGTTAGTTGAGAAATCCTTTCAACCCTAAGAATCCTTTACGTGAGAAAATCTAACATTCATGTATTGAGTAGTATGTGAGAAATCCTTTCACAACAACAACAACAACAACATTTATGTTTTACTCTCAAAGAAACTTAAATCATTTTTCATCAATTTCATAAAGAACATGCATATCTTCATAATTTCATATTTCATAGTTCAAGACCCACCTTTAATCATCATAGTCTAGAAAACATGGGTTATGCATGGGTTCATGGGGATTTACCTTAAAAGCATGCAATTACATCAATTCATGCATAAGAAAACATAAAATAATAAATTGGATCAACATTGAAAGGAACCCATGGAAATTGAATAAAACCCTAATTTGATTGGGGAGTCAAACATTACAAAATTGGGGATTTAAGGAACCCTATGGAGGAAAGATCTCTCTAGGTGAAGACTATCATACCTTGGAGTTCAAAGCCCAAAAGCTATGATGGATTGGAGACTTGATCTTGAAAACCTAAACTTTTTCTTTTTCCATAGAGAGAGAAATATTTGAGAGGATGAACTTGATCAACTTTTGGGAATTTAGGAGAGTGAATTCCATTGGGCGATTTGGGGGTAAAATTTTTTATATATTGCCTAGGGTATAGGGTAAAACGACATAGTATTGAGTCAAAACAATTAAGAAAAGACCCAAAGACCCTTTGAAAATAACTGTTGAACCCCGTCGACGGTCGGACCCATGGTCCGTAGGTCTAACTACGGACTGTCCTGGTCGACCGTTGGTGGGTCTAAGAAAATTGTGTTTTGACCGTTGAGCAACGGGATCCATGTACGGTCTGTTGGTTAGCCTACGGTCTGTATATGGCCACCGTAAGTCTCACTTTTGTCCGTCAAAATTTCACTAAGTCTAGGACTCACTTAGGATTCCTACCTACGACTCGTACATTGAACGATAGATCGTCCTGGTGAACCATAAAATAGTACTGCGACTTGACATTCTAAATCATTGGAGCTTGCCACTGATGGTCCCAACTACGGACCGTGGTTTGACCTACGAACCATCGGTTGTACCGTCTGTACTGTCACCAGACGCTAAAATTCATAAATTTTACCTTGTTTTCAAATCTGAGGTGTTACATGTTTGCAGATCCTGCACTTTTCATCTAGTCTTTACCAACATTTATATGGAGGATGCCCATTTTTACCACAGTGCTGAAAAGGTGGGTAATTTTTCAAAATAATTACCTTTGCTTTGTGCTTTGTCGCTGGCTACTAATGCTCCTTCAACCATGCCATATAGCCTCATAAGTCTCCTTTGTTCCGGTGCCTGCAAAGAATTTAACAGTTCTGCAAAGGTAATTTTGGAGAAATCTTGTGTGTTTTCCAAGGTAGTTAATCATGCTTCATCTCTTTCGGGTATTGTAACAAGAATATTTTCAACAATTCTTGTATCTTTAAATCCAGTGCCCAGTAACCTTACCTTGTTTACAATACCAAGCAATCTATAAGAGTATTCCTTGATTGTTTCTGACTCTTTCATTCTCCGCAATTCAAATTCCCTCATTTAATTTAATACCTTCATTCCTCGTATTCTTTCATCTCCAGCATATTCTTTTTTCAGATAATTCAAATTTCTTTTGGTGATATGAGAGTCATCATTTTTGTGAAAACAGTTGTCGAAACAATATCAAATAAATTTGTTTTTTCCTTGGACATAATGGTTTTCTTTTCCTTGTGACTCTTGATTTGGGCCACAGTGGGATTATTTGGCACCGAATTAATTTCATAATCTTCTTCCACGACTTCCCAAAAATCAAGAACCTCTATGTAGGTTTCCATTCTCACAACCCATAGTTGATAATTCTCATAATCGAAATAAGGAGGAGCCATTCGTGAAAAAATATTTTCATAATCCATTTTTATAATCACAGGTCCCTTAAGAAGAAGGGTCTAGTGTAAAATCTCAGAACCTAACTAAGACGAAACAAGCAGAAAAGGGGGAACCGCAAAGGGGCTCACGGGCCGTGAATAGGATCGCGATCTGTCACCCTTGTCGTGATTCACACCCAGCCGAGCATGGAGGACCACAGATCCCTCCATGGGCCATGGGAATCCACACAGGTCATCATATGGCCTGTGAAAAGTACCTCAGAAACCTCTAAGGCAGTGTGAGAAACCACGATGGCCTTCACGACCCATGATGCTTCACTCGGTCCGTGAAGAGGACTGTGAATGAGGTAGTTCAGCCTATAAGTATTGGGTCAACTTCAAACGGTCATATATATTTTTAGCACAAAATGATTTAGGTGGCCCATGGCCTATCAAATTAAAGATCTCTGAGTTCTCTTTCAAACGCCACTGAGTTTGCTACAATCTAAGATCAGAGTAAAATATTACACTCCTTTTAATAGAGCCCTGTTGGGTAGGGCCATAATCATGACCCAGTTTATAGGCCATGGTCCTAATGACGGTCCGTCAGTCCCATCATGAAGGCCCCTTCGTCAGTTTTAAGTCAAGATCGTTCTGGTCTTTCTCCCTATGCTTTGGGCACTTAAACTACGTCGTCTGATGCCTAAACTACGTCATTTTACTCACTCTGAGCCTAATAATCTTGTCAGAACGTATCTAAAACCCTTATTCTCAAAACAATCATCAAAATTAGAACAAAAAGAAGAGTAAGAGGCACGAGTTCTTCCAAGAACAAGTAGAGGTGTTCTTCAAGTTCATCCCCAAAATCCCAAGGAATTCTCCATATACATCGTCACCAGGTATGTGGCATTTCACTAGTGGGTTCCTTTCACCCATTAGGTCCCTAGAAATCAGTTAGTTCTTCAGATTCTCATAAACTGTTCAGACCTAGGGTTTCTAGATTTTAATGATTGATTATGATTATGGTTCCTTTGATCTAAATAACTTGTTTCTTGATTATTTAAATAATTTCATGCATAGCACTTAGAACCCTAGCTTGTGTTAATTTATTCTAGTTCTTGAAATATACATGCTAGGTTAATTAGACAGAAAATCATGCTTTAGATTTCGAATGACATATTCTCAGTATATAAATGTTGCTTTCTCAGTTAGCATGTCAGTGTTTTGAGCTATTCAGTGTTAAGTGCATTTTAGCTTCATGAATATTCAGTTGGGAGTAAACTTACCACCAAGTTGGACTAGGCTTCAGTGTACCCTCGAAGTCCCAAAACTATGTGCCCACGTCGGTTTATAAATCCCCTCAGTTGGGAATCAGATTTAGTGATCACGCCAAATTCATGCCTCTATACCCCTAGCAAGGTATATTGGGTCCTCTCGATGAGATGTATACATCGGACTCCACATTTAGCTCACGTGGTTTATGACGGTTAATAGTAGCTCCACAGTCATACTCTTATTGCATTGACCATGTTATCAGCATTTACTTTAGTATACAGTTCAACATGTTATCTTCATGATTAGTATTTGGTCATTCCATCTAGCTCAATTTTTAGTTATACTTCAGTACATATCTATATCGTTGTACAGATTATATCATTGCTCAATTAAGCATTGTTCAGCTTAGAATATCTATATATTGCATGCTCAGTACATTCCAAGTACTGACGCATACTTTGTGCTGCATCGTTTCATGATGTAGGTTCAGGCACTTAGCATCCAGATCATGCTTAGTTTGATTCCTAGTCTGAATTCAACAGCTTCAGTGGTGAGTCCTCATACTTCGAGGATAATATACATGCTTTACTTTTCAGTCTTTATTTCCAGTTTTTAGTATTTTTTAGATTTAGCAGGGGGTATGTCCCATCAACTCACTTAACTTAGAGGGTTTTAAGACATAGTAGTAGATTCAGCTCGAGTTGTTAAGTATTGTTTTAGACATTACTAAACTCTTATTATATCTTATATATTCAGACTAGTTGAGTTTTCTCCATTTACAATATCCACTGCTTTTATTTTCCGCATTATACATGATTTACTTGTTATTTTTCAGTATGCCTGTTATATGACAGAATTAGGGTTAGCTTAGGGTGAATCGTGATCCTAGGTCCCGTGTTACATCTGGGTAGCCTCGAGGCGTGACATACTTGGTATCAGAGCATTAGGTTGAAGAGTCCTAGGGTATCTGAGGGCTGCACTAAGTAGAGTCTCTTTCATGAGTGTAAAACGTACCACACCTATGAGATGGAGGCTACAAAGTGTTTTAGGAAAACGTCATTTGTTTTTCTATTTTATCGTGCGTGAGGTGTGATTCAACTTCTCCCTTCTAATCCATTGTTGTACATTTCAGAGCATGCCTCCTCACAGAGCTCGTGCACGTAATGCTAACGCATTTCCTCTTGTTCTGAACCATGAGGTCACGAACGCTGAGTTTTTTAATATGATATAGTTATTGGCTCAGACAGTAGCTAACCAGGCCAATCAGCAGGCCCAGTTCCTACAAACCCCACTGGTGGATCAGCTGCATCTAGAGTTCCAGACTTTGTTCGTATGAATCCACCAGAATTTCTAGGGTTGAAGGTTTGTGAGGACCCACAAAACTTCATTGATGATGTTAAGAAAATTCTTGGAGTAATTCAAGTGGGTGGTACTAAGAGTGTTGAGTTGTCATCCTATCAACTCAAGGATGTGGCCCATATTTGATTCACACAGTGGAAAGACAACTGAGGTGCGGATGCAGCTCTTGTGACTTGGGATTTTTTTACCGGAGCTTTTCCGGATAGGTTCTTCCAAAAAGAGTAGAGAGAGGCTAAGACATAGGTATTCATGAACTTGAAGCAGGGTTCAATGTCGTTCCATGAGTATGGGCTGAAGTTCACCAAGCTCTCCAGGTCTGCTCCTCACATGGTTGCTTATCCGAGAGTAGAAATGTGCAAGTTCTTATTTTGGGTATCAAATCTAGTAAAGACCGAGTGCAGGAATTCCATGTAATTTGAGGTATGGATATCTCTATACTAATGACTCATGCTCAACAAGTTGAGGGAGATATGCTTAGGGAAATGTCCAAGGATACCAAAAAGGCTAGGATAGGTAATTATGTATACTCTCAGCAGAGGTCGGGCGGTGGAAATCGCTCACAGTTTCCGCAGAGTTCTACAGCCCCAATACCTTAATCAACATGCCCTCCGTCCCCCAGGTTTTGACAGGATTAAAAAGGGAGAGCATTAGGCTCTAAGTCACAGGATATTGCTTCAGGTAACCAGACTCTTTTCAAACTTGTCCAAAGTGTGGTAAGAATCATCCAGGCGAGTGTCTTGCAGACAGAGATGAGTGCTTTGGGTGTGGTCACTCTTGTCATAGGTTAAAGGATTTCCCTTCTACCAAGCAAGGAAAATGAGGTAACAGGGCTCAGTCTACTACTTCAGCAGCGCCAACAGGTCACCCCACTCAGCAGGGTGCCTCTTCTGATACAGGTGGTGGTCAGCGCTAGAACAGGTTGTATGCTCTTAAGGGCCCACCAGCACCAGGAAGATTCTCCTTATGTGGTCACTGATACATTAATAGTCTTCCATTTAGATGTTTTTTGCATTGTTAAATCTATGGGCTACACTTTATTTTATAACTCCTTATATAGCAGTAAACTTCGGTGTAAGTCCAGAAACTCTCTCATTTTCCTTCTCAGTCTCTACTCCAGTTGGTAACCTAGTTATAGTTGGATTGTTATACAAAAATTGCCATATCACAGCTTCCTAGAAAGTCACCTCAGCACACCTTGTTGAGTTACAAATGGTAGATTTCGATATCATTCTAGGAATGGATTGGTTATATTCTTGTTATGCCTCAGTCGATTGTAGAACTAGGATAGTTCAATTTCAGTTTCCAAAAGAGCCAGTCTTAGAATGGAAGGGTAGTAGCTCAGTGCCTATGGGCCGATTTATCTCTGACCTTAAGGCTAGGAAGATGATTTCAAAAGGGTATATCTATCATCTTGTTCGGGTTAAGGATTCAAAATCCAAAACCCAAACTCTTGATTCATTCCCTTCCGTAAATGAGTTTCCAGAAGTGTTCCTAGAAGAACTTTCTTGAGTTCCTCTCGAAAGGGAAATCAACATCGAAATAGATCTCCTTCTAGGTACCAGTGTTTTTCGATTCCTCCTTACAGAATGGCTCTAGCTGAGCTTAAGGAATTGAAAGAACAGTTGAGAGACCTTCTAAATAAGGGCTTCATGATACCCAATATCTCTCCATGGGGTGCTCCAGTGTTGTTTGTGAAAAAGAAAGATGGTTCTCTCAGAATGTGCATTGACTATTGTTATTCGAACAAAGTCACAATCAAGAATAAGTATCCCATCCCAGGATTGATGATTTGTTCGAAAAACTTCAAGGTGCTAGTTGCTTTTCTAAGATAGAACTCAGATCCAGCTATCATCAACTTAGAGTCATAGTAGTGACATCCTGAAGACAGCCTTCAAGACTCGGTATGGTCACTATGAATTTGTAGTTATGTCTTTTAGACTAACAAATGCTCACGCAGCTTTCATGGACTTAATGAACAGGGTGTTCAAACAGTATTTGGACTTGTTCATCATTGCCTTTATTGATGATATCCTCAACTATTCTCAAAGTGAGGAGGAGTATGCGACACATTTGAGAGTTGTTATGTAAACTCTCAAAGATCACCAGTTATTCACTAAGTGCAGCAAATGTGAATTCTGGTAACAGTCAGTTGCTTTCCTTGTTCATGTGGTATCAAGAGAAGGGATCTGAATGGATTCTCAGAAAATTAAGGCTGTACAACACTAGTACAGACCCACCTCTCCAACTGATATCAGAAGTTTCTTGGGTTTGGTTGGTTATTGTAAAAGGTTTGTGGAACAATTTTCATCCATAGCTTCCCCATTGACTAAGTTGACTCAGAAAAAGGTCAAGTTTCAGTGGTCAGACGAGTGTGAGAAAAGCTTCTCAAAATTGAAGACTAGGTTGACTACAACTCCTGTCTTAACTCTACCAGATGTTTCAGATGGTTATGTGTTTTATTATGATGCATCTTGGGTCGGCATAGGTTATGTTTTGATGTTAAAACGTAAGGTTATCGGTTATGCTTCTAGACATCTTAAGGTCCATGAGAAGAACTACCCGACTCATGACCTCAAGCTTGTAGCACGTAGTATTTTCCCTAAAGATTTGGAGACACTACTTGTATGGTTTTCATGTTTATGTGTTCACAGATCATAAGAGCCTCTAGTATGTGTTCACCCAGAAAAAGTTAAATCTTTGTTAGAGGAGATGGCTTGAATTCCTCAAAGACTGACAATAATGTGCTCTACAATCTGGGTAAGGCCAATGTCGTAGCTGACGCCGTCGGCAGACTATCCATTGGTAGTGTAGCATATGTTGAGGAGGAGAAGAAAGAATTAGCCAAAGATGTTCACAAACTTGCTCGCTTAGGAGTTTGCCTTATGGACACGTCAGATGGTGGTGTGTTAGTTCAAATGGGTCAGAATCTTCATTGGTAGCGGAGGTTAAGGAATAACAGGATGGTGATCCTGTATTACTTCAGTTGAAAGGTGCAATTCATAAGCAGAGAGTAGAGGATTTCTCCCAAGGGGGAGATGGTGTACTTCATTACCAAGGCCGCTTGTGTGTTCCTAATGTGGGTGAGTAGAGGAAGCAGATCCTTACAGAAGCCCATAATGCCAGATATTCCATTCATCTAGGTGCCACTAAGATGCACCATGATCTACGGGAAGTCTTTTGGTGGAACGGCATGAAGAGGGACATAGAAGACTTTCCGGCTAAGTTTCCTAACTATCAACAGGTCAGGTAGAACATCAGAACCCAAAAGGTATGACTCAAGAGATTAACATTTCTACATGAAAGTGGGAAGTGATAAACATGGACTTCATTACGGGTTTACCTAGTACTCGGAGACAACATGACTCCATTTGAGTGATAGTAGACAGAGTCACTAAGTCAGCTCACTTCTTGGTAGTCAAGATTACCGATTGAGCGGAGGACTATGCCAAACTCTTTATCGATGAGATAGTCAGGTTACATGGGACCCGTTGTCTATCATCTTAGAGAGAGGTCCTCAATTTACCTCTCATTTCTAGAGATCATTTCAGAAGGGTCTTGCTACTAAGGTTAATTTCAGTACAACATTTCATCCGCAGACAGATGGTCAGGGAGAGAATTCCATTCAGACCTTAGAGGACATGTTCAGAGCTTGCATGACCGATTTCAAAGGTAATTGGGATGATCACCTACCTCTTATAGAGTTTGCTTACAATAACAACTTCCATACTAGTATTCAGATGGCGCCTTATGAGGCACTATATGGGCATAGATGAAGATCTCCGGTTAGTTGGTTTGGAGTAGGTGAAACAGCCTTGATTAGGCCAGATTCAGTTCATGAGGCTATGGAGAAAGTTCAGCTCATCAGAGATAGAATAAATACAGCTCAAAGTCGTCAGAAGTCCTATGAAGATGTGAGAAGAAGAGACTTAGAGTTTGAAATAGATGATTGGGTTTTCCTAAAAGTGTCACCCATGAAAGGGTTGACGAGATTTGGCAAGAAAGGGAAGCTTAGTCCCATGTATGTAGGTCCTTAAAGAATCTTGAAAAGGGTTTGTAATGTGGCCTATGAGTTAGAGGTACCAGTAGAACTAGCAGCGGTTCATCAAGTCTTTCACATTTCCTTGTTGAAGTATATGGGTGATCCGGCATCGATAGTACCTTTAGAGAGTGTGGCTGTGAAGGATAGCCTCACCTATGAGGAGTTTCTAGTTGAAATACTTGACCCTCAGGTTCGTAGGTTGAGAAATAAGGAAGTCGGGTCAGTAAAAGTTTTGTCAAGGAGTCTTGTCACCACCCAATTTCTCGATCCATGATGGCACCTACTATATCCCCCTAGTAGGTAAGCCCACTTGTAACCCCGAACATCAAGTAATGAGCGTAAGGGTAGAAGCTAGCGAAAACAATAATATAAATGAAGGAAAACAATGCGGAAGCAAACAAAAATTAATATATACAGAAATCCCTCCCAGAACCTGCAAGTCACTAGTACAGATCTATCTAATAAAGAGTACATGTCCCAAAAGTGAACCACAACAAAGTATGTCTCAAATATCAACAATACTAGCTAAAACAAAAGAAGGAGACAGGACAAACCCAAAACACCAAGTGCTCACTCTCATCTCCAGATCACAGCTGCAAAAGAAGACTGGAACTGATCACCGCTGGTAACTAGTACTTGGACCTGCATCACGAAATAGATGCAGATTGTAGCATGAATACTAAAACAAAAGGTACTCATTAGGCATCAAAGGCCGACTCAGCAAAAAGGGTAAAAACAATACGAAAGGATAGAATCTTATGAAAAGAAAGCACACGAGCATACCAGAAATAAACTAAGTACAGCTAAACTAAACCTAACTTGACCCATAAGCCCAAAATTTACACTCGTGCGCAAGGTTAAATAAAACCTGAACTAACCCCCATAAGCCCGAAAGGTACAAAGAATAGTTAAGTCTACTGAGAAAGAAGAAAACCAAGCTCCCAGCCCAAAGTAACAAAGATAACCCATCAGACTCCACCCAGCCTGCAGTGCACTCCCAACCCACCTAGAAAGAGTGATCCCAGGGGGCACCCAACCTGACAGTCCACTCTCACCCTAGCTAGAAAGAGGGACCGGAGGGGTCAGGCAGATATCGCGAGTCATCCTACCATGCAGTCAGCTCCAAGCCCAGCCAGAATGAGCGACCCGGGGACACCCAGCCAGCAACACAGTCCAAGACCAGCTAGAAAGAGAGGCCCGGGGGCGAGCACCAAAATCACCGAATTCACCCAGCCAGTGATATGCTCCCAACCCAACTAAAAAGAATGACCCTAGGGGTGATGGTATCTCCAATAGGATCCAATCCATCAACAACCACGTTTAAACGCCGTCCACTCTAAGAAATCACTCAAAAGGCTCCAAGCCTATACTATCTCAATCCATCCCCTCTAGTGATGTACCAAAACTCCAAAAATGCGTTAGAACCGCAGAATTAGAGGGAGAAGATACACAAGTGCAAGAAGAAGCAAAAGCGCCTAATCTAAGGCTCAGACTATCAAACTCAAGTTTGCTACTCCAGTCTACAAGGAGCTAAGTCATCTGAACGGCGTCAACAGAAAGTAAAGGCTATCCAGCCCACACGGGTCATAAGTCTAAGGCAACACTAGCCTAACCTAGACTAAGGACATCATCCTCACAATTGATGGTGAACAAACCATGCAACACACACCATACAAGCATACAATAGCATTTAGCACATAAGCATGTAATTCTACTAACCCGGTAAAACCTAGTACTACACCCGAAATACGGACAATTGATCCTAGCACAAGGTATCAAATCAAAGTAAAGTAAGAAACTAATACCTGCCCACAATTCACTCCCATCCATATAATTTTACACAATTAAGCTCAATCTAATAGAATGGAAGTCGTAGACTACCTTTAGGCCGACCGCGCGCGCCCCCAATCACTTCACCAGAGCTTTTCCTTCCCGAACGACCTTTGAGCAATATCACACTATCAAATATAAAATTACAACGTTAGTACGGTCGTTAAGACATAAAAATCGCAACAAATGGAGACAAGTCAATTTTGGAGTCGAAACGAGATTCGTGGGGACACGCACCGATCTTTCTGGATTTGACTCCGCCAAGAGACCCAAAATAGTACCCCAAAATTGTACTCCAAAATGGAACACAATTTGGGGTTTGAAACGCAACAAAACCCAACATGTGAAAAACCACACTTTAACCAACTTAAAAAGAAAGCATGCAGCAGGTAAAACTCAGAATTTACAAAAATCGAAGGGTGCCCAACACTCCACGACGTAGCCTCGATAATTCCCAACACCTGGGACTTTGAATCACCCAAAAAGAGTTAAATTGAGCAAGATATCACCAATTCAAGAAACCCAACAACAAGAACTCGAAAAGGAGGAAAGCAGTCTGGTTTATCATATTTTTTACGTCGAACAACCTGCACCAGACAACTTCCAATAAATCTACAGGGAAGCCACAAAAAACTCAAAGCTTCCGCACTTCGAAGCACCTTATTTGGCCAAGGAATGAGGGAGATATGAGGTTTTAATGTTTCCAAAGAGTGCTGATTTTTCTGCATACATACACGAGAGTTTCAACATTTTTCGGGAACTTAAAAACTCTGACGGGGTGTTCCGAACTCGTTCTGATCCCTGTGCACGCAAACGAGATAGGCAATCATAACAAATTCGATATAGCAGACACAATGACACACTCAAAATTCCCATACGTGGTCATCTTGAAAGAAAATGGGTCCCACACCCAACTGCCATTTTAAGTCAAAAATAACAAAAGGGCTCAGAAAAAGCTCGGAATCCTTGGGACACGAACGAAGGGTCAATCCAGACGAAACTCGACATTTCGGAGCTAACCACACTAACAAAATTCTCATTTGAGCGTGTTTACTAAGAATGTTGACTAAAGTCAAACTTAGGCTTAAACTTTAATGTTAAAATGCCTAATCGCACCGACTAACACTGAAAACCTCAGGAGTCCTGCCGACCATGCTACTAGCCTAAAATGACCCTTTCGGAGCTGATGGAATCGCCATAATTTGATTCAGATGTCATCTTCTTGAACTTTTGATCGGAAATTATCGTTCAAGGTGCATAAGCTCCCAAAAAATAGTAAAAATCACAAAAGAACCAAACAAACGACCAGGTGACCGAACTGTCAGTCCGAACAAGTCGTAAATGACTTGGGGTCGCTACACGAACGCTCTGAATGACACATAGAAGGAAAAACATAGAAATGACCAGGAGGGTAATTACAACATCCACTACTAAAAAGGACTTTCATCCCCAAAAGTAAGGGTCAAGAAGTACATGAAGGCTCAAACAAGCAGAGAAACTACTCTCGCATCTCCTGCTCGGTCTACCAGGTAGCATTCTCGACTGGACGATGCCTCCAACGGACCTTAACAATAGGAATGGCTCTCGAGCACAATCTCCTCACATCTTCTGCTAAAATAGCAACTGTCTCCTCTACGAATGTTAAACAGTCATCCAACTCAAATGCATCATAGTGGAGCACATGTGACTCATTAAGAACATACCGGCACAACATCGAGACATGGAAAACCGGGTGGATGGCTGAAAATTCTGGAGGTAGGGTCAACTCATAAGCAACCTCCCCAACTGTCTGGAGTATCTCAAAAGGCCCAATGTACCTGGGGCTAAGCTTGTCCCGCCTCCCAAACCTCATCACGCCCTTCATGGGCGAGACAGAGAGGAATACATGATCACCAACAAAGATTCTCAAAGGTCGACGCTTCCGATCCGTATAACACTGGTGCCTACTCTAAGCCGTCTGAAGTCACTCTCACTTGGTCAAAAGCCTTCTGAATAAAATCCTTACCCCGCGACCTAGGCTCTATCGACTCAAACCAGCAGACTGGAGAGTGACAACGCCTACCATACATGGCCTCGAACAGGGCCATCTAAATGCTAGAATTGTACTTGTTGTTGTACACAAACTACGCCAAAGGCAAGAATTGGCCCTAATGACCACCAAACTCCAAAACACATGCCTGCAGCATGACCGCAAGGACCTAAATAGTACTCTCCAACTGGCCATCAGTCTGCGGGTGGAAAGGTGTGCTAAGGTCAATCCGGGTGCCCAACTCATCCTGAAAGGTCCTCTAAAATCTAGATGTGAACTAAGAACCTCGATCTGATATAATAGAAACTGGCACCCCATGAAGTTGAACCACCTCCCGAATGTAGATACAAGCCAACCTCTCAGCGCTAAATGAAGACTGAACAGGAAGGAAGTGTGCTTACTTGGTCAGTCGATCAACGATGACCCAAATGCTATCAACACCTCTAGAAGTCCATGGTAGGCCACAAAATCCATAGTAATGCCATCCCACTTCCACTCCGGAATGGGTAATCTCTGAAACTCACCACCAAGCCACAAATGCTTGACCTTTACCTACTGGCATCACAAGCAACGAGAAACATAGTCAGCAATATCTCTCCTCATGCCACTCCCCCAGTAATCCTACCTCAAATCACGATACATCTTCATTGTTCCCAGATGAATAGAGTATCTAGACTAGTGGGCCTCACAAAGTATCAACTGTATTAAATCCCCAACTTTCAGAACATAAATGTGGCCGGTGAATCTCAACACTACATCAGGATCTAAGGTAGCTTGATTGCCATCACCCGCTAACACTCGATATCTAAGGGCCACCAAGGCCTCATCCTCAAACTGAAAACCACATATCCTATCAAGCAAAGAAGAGGGAACTCCAATATGGACCAAGACATGTCTAGAATCTGAGATATCCAACCGAACCATGCTATTGGCTAAGAACTGAATGTCCAAAGCCAAGGGTCGCTCCTCAACAAATAAGAAGGCTAGACTACCCATAATCACCACATTACGGCTCAAGGCGTCCGCTACAACATTTTCCTTACCCGGATGATAGAGAATAGAGAGGGCGTAGTCCATCCGGAGCTCAATCCAATGACGTTGCCTCAAGTTAAGGTCCTTTTGGCTCATGATGTACTGAAGACTCCTGTTATCGGAATAGATCTTACAACGAACTCCATATAGGTAGTGCCTCCAAATCTTATGCCAAAAACTACTACCTCCAACTCCAAGTCATGGGTGGGGTAGTTGGGCTCATGAAACATAAGCTACCTCGACGAATAAGAAATACATGTGCCCTGCTGCATCAATACACAACCCAAACCAACACCGGATGCGTCACCACATATCGTGAAGCCCACGCCCTCAAGTGGAAGAATCAATATAAGAGAAGTTGTCAATAACTCCTTGAGCCTCAAAAAGCTCACCTCACACTCCTCTGATCAAACAAATGGAATATCAACATGAGTCAATCGGGTCAGAGGTGCTGCCAAGGTAGAGAAACCCTCCCCAAACTGTCTGTAGTAGCCTTCTAGTTTGATGAAGCTTTGAATATCAGTAGCTGAGGTGGGCCTATCCCAATAACTGAAAGCCTCAATCTTTGCCGGATCTACCATATTTCCCTCCTTGGACACAACATGCCCCAAGAATGCTACAGAGTCTAAACAAAAATGGCACTTCAAGAACTTGTTATAAAGTCGGTGATCTCTCAAAGTCAGAAGCACAACTCTCAAATGTTGCTCATGATCACCCCTGCTCCGCGAGTATATCAAAATGTCATCAATGAAGACTTTGATGAATTAATCAAGAAAAGGCCAGAATACCCGCGTCATCAAATCCATAAAGGTAGCAGGGGTATTTGTCAAACCAAAGGACTTCACCAGGAACTCATAATGGCCATAACGGGTCTTAAATGCACTCTTACGGATGTCCACTGCCCTTATTTTCAACTGGTGGTAACTAGACCTCAAATGAATCTTAAATAACATTGAAGCTCTATGTAGCTTGTCAAATAGGTCATCAATCCTAGGCAGAGGATAACTATTCTTTACCGTCACCTTATTCAGCTGCCTATAGTCAATGCACATGCGCATCGTACCGTCCTTCTTCTTTACAAAAAGAACTGGAGCACCCAAGGTGATACACTAGGTCTGATGAATCCCTTACCCAAGAGATCGTAAAGCTGAACATTGAGCTCCTTGAGATCTGCAGGACCCATCCGATATGGTGGAATAGAAATAGGTCGAGTACCCAGCTCAAGCTCAATCAGAAAATCAATATCACGCTCTGAGGGTAGGCTAAGTAGCTAGGTAGGAAACACATCTAAGAAGTCACGAACAACAGGAATTGACTCAACCGGAGGGACCTCCCTTCTCACATCATGCACATAGGACAAATATGATAAACACCCGCTAGCCACTAGACTCCTAGCCTGAATAAAAGAGATAACCCCAACTTGTGTGCTACTTTGATAGCCCTACCATACAACTTGAGGAATACTAGGCATGGATAAGGTAACACTCTTAAAGAAGCAATCTAAAATAGTGCGATAAGGGGATAACGGGTCCATGCCCAGAATCACATCGAAATCAACCATGTCAAGCAATATAAGGTCAGCCCAGGTGTCACGCCCCTGGATAGTGACTAAGCAAGATCAAAATACCTGATCCACTACTAAAGACTCACCCAAAGGGGTCGACACACGCAACGACACTACCTGAGGCTCGGAACTCATACTCAAGGGAGAAGCATAATAAACAGAAATATAGGAAAAAGTAGAGCCCAAATCAAATAAAGCCAAGGCGGGCTGCTGGCATAAAAGTATCGTACCTATGATCATATCGTCTAATGCCTGAACCTCTGCCCTCGTTGGAGCTGCAAAGAAATGGCTATGTCTGCATTTGCCCTGACCATCAAACCTACCACTAATCTGCCTCCCTAGGAACCATCCCATGTACCCTGATGACCACCTCTACAGTCCTGACCATGACCATGACCTCTAGCTAGAGATGTTGGTGGAGCTGGTAAAAATTGGGAAGCTGCGTGAGGAGTGGGAGCAATCCGACTATGCTGAGGGCATTCCCTGGCCCAATGACCCATTTTACCACACTTGAAGCAACCCTGCCAAGGATGACTCCCAGAAAAACAACCATCATTGCTAGAAGAACCCGACTGCAACACCTCATGACCCTGACTCGAACCGACCACCATCTAATGCCAAAAGATAGGCCTGGGTAGGCCGGCTAGACTGACCTAGTAGAAACCATTACCCGGTCCTGTTATGATAATCCCTAGAGCTAGGGTTGGAGTCGCTATAGCTGCCTTCATGCCTAGCCCTCTTCTCGTTGCCCCCTTGGGTATCATGATGAAGATGCTCCATAGTATGGGCTTGGTTAAGTACGTCTAAAAAGGATCGACCCACAGAAACTAACGACTGGGTCTTAAGCCGAAGCTGTAATCTCAACCCACGGACAAAGCATCTGACCCTCTCCTCCTCTGAAGGCAATGACATCTCTTCATGACAGGAGAGATTGTGGAACCTAGTCTCATACTCTGTCACTGACATGGAGCCCTAGTCCAACCTGCAAAACTGATTCCTAAGGGGGTCTCCAATGCTATAAGGAATAAACTTGGTAAAGAAGGACTTAGAAAACTCAACCCATGAAACCGGTGGAGACAGGACTGGCCTGGTCTGCATGAATGTGCGCCACCACTGCCTGGCTGGCCCATCTAGCTGGTAAGTGATGAAGTCGGCCCCCTGGACTCCACTAGACATAAAGTGTGAAGCCTCTCATGACAAGTAGTAAGAAACTCGTTGGCATCCTCACCCACAGCCCCATAAAACCTCGGTGGTGTCAACCTAAGAAACACACCAAGCATCTTCTGGTCCTCGAGCGGCATAGTCTATCCGCTGCCAAGAGCTGTACTCCCTCAGGTGGTACCTAGATCTGAGGTGCCCTCAAAGTAGGCTGATCCTGCGGTACTGGTGTAGGTGTAGTTGGGGAGATGCCTACTGCAGATCCCCAAGCCCACCCAAGAGCTGTCCAACAGTAGTCTGGAGATTTGGAGTCAGAACTAGTCCGGGTGGCGGCTGGGCTATCCCTGGTCCCACCGGTGGAGCTGGTATATGAGCTATTGGAGGGTCCGCTACTGTCTCTAGATGCTTCTCTCTCTTGTGTTGGTGCTGGTGCCGGAGCCGGCATAGGAGGTTGACCCCTACCCTGTGCCGCAAAGACGCACGTATGACCCATCCTGCGAAAAGAATGAAACAAGAGAGATTTCAAGGAACTGATAATAGACATGATGCACGATATGATAAAAAATAGAGAAATTTCCTTAAGACACCCTATAGCCTCCTCAAGATAAAAACACGGCCGTCATCGCGTCTATCCGTAGGACTCTACTAGGTTCTAGCTCTATACAAGTGAGACCGGTGAACCTATGGCTCTGATACCAACTTGTCACGACCCAATTTCTCGAGTCATGATGGCACCTACTATACCCCACCAGTAGGTAACCAACCCGTAACCCAGAATATCAAGTAATGAGCGTACGGGTAGAAGCTAGCGACAATAATAATCTAAGCAAAAGAAAACAAGGTGGAAGAAAAGAAAAATAAATATATACAGAAATCCATCCAAGAACATGGTAGTCACTAGTACAGAGTTGTCTAATAAATAGTAAAAGTCCTAAAAGTGGATCACAACAAAGCTTGTCTTAAAAAGAAACAGGACTAGCTAAAACAAATGAAGGAGATAGGACAAACCCAAAATGCCAAGTGCTCACCCTCGTCTCTGAATCACAGCTGCAACAGAAGGCTGGAACTTATCACTGCTGGTAACTAGTATTGGGACCTGCATCACAAAATAAATGCAAAGTGTAGCATGAGTACCAAAACAACGGGTACTCAGTAGGCATCAAAGACCGACTCAGCAAAAAAGGTAAAAATAATAAGAAATGATAGAATCTAGACACAGAGAGGTCAAAACGGATATGAAAAGAAAGCACACAAGCATACCAGAAATAAACTAAGTACAACTAAACTAAACCTAACTGGATCCTCATAAGCCTAGAAGGTACACTCGTGCACAAGGTTAAATAAAACCGGAACGAACCCCCATAAGCCTGACAAGTACAGGGAATAGCTAAGTCTACTGAGAAAGAAGAAAACTGGGCTCCCAGCCCAAAGTAACAAAGATAACCCATAAGACTCCACCCAGCCAGCACTGCACTCCCAGCGCAGCTTGAAAGAGTGACCCCGAGGGGCACCCAACCTTAGAGTCCACTCTCAGCCCAGCTAGAAAGAGGGACCAGGGGGTGAGGTAGATATCGTGAATCGTCATACCATTCAGTCAGCTCCCAGCCCATCAAGAAAGAGCGACCCAAGGACACCTAGCCAGCAGCACACTCCCAGCCCGGTTAGAAAGTGTGGTCCGGGGGCGATCGCAAAAATCCCCGAGTCCACCCAGCCAGCGATACGCTCCCAACCCATCTAGAAAGAACAACCCTGGGTGATGGTATCTCCAATGGGATCGAATCCAGCAACAGCCACCGTGGAACACCTTCTAGTCCAACAAATCACAGATACGGCTCCAAGCCTATATTATCCCAATCCCACGCCTTTAGTGATGAACCAAACCTTCGAGAATGCGTCAGTACAATAGAATTAGAGGAAGAAGATATAGAAGTGCAGCAAGCAGCGAAAGCGCCTAATATAAGGCTCAGACTATCAGATGCAAGTCTCCTACTCCAGTCTACAGGTAGCTAAGTCACCTGAACGACGTCAACAGAAAGTCAAAGCTATCCAGCCCACACGGGTCATAAGTCTAAGGAACCACTAGCCTAATCTAGACTAAGGACATCATGCTCACAGTTGACGATGAACAAAGCATGCAACAAACATCATTCAAGCATACAATAGCATTTAGCACATAAGCATGCAATTCTACTAACCCGGCTAACCTGGTACTACACCTGAAATATGGCCAATTGATCCTAGCACAAGATATCTAATAGAAAAGAAGTTGTAGCCTACCTTTAGGCCGACTGCGCGCGCTCCACATATTTTTGCTTGAGCTTTTCCTTCCCGAACGGCCTCTGAACGCTGTCACACTATTAAATATACGATCACAATGTTAGTATGATAGTTAAGACACCAAAATCACAACAACTGGAGACGGGTCAATTTTGGAGTCGAAACGGGAATCGTGGGAGCCGCACCGAAAATTCCATATTTGACTCCGCCAAGAGACCCAAAAAAGTACCCCAAATATGTGTTCCAAAATGGATCACAATTTGGGGCTTAAAATGCAGCAAAACCCAACATGCAAAAAACCACACTTTAACCAACTTAAAAAGAAAGCATGCAGTAGGTAAAACACAGAATTTACAAAAATTGAAGGGTGCCCAGAACTCTTTGAACACTCCACGACGTAGCCTCGATAATTTCAAACATGTGGGACTTTGAATCACTTAAAACTAACATAAAATGAGCAAGATATCACCAATTCAACAAAGCCAACAACAAGAACTCAAAAAAGGCTAAGCAGTCTGGATTATCATAATTTTTACCTCGAACGATGTGCACCCAACAACTTTCGATAAATCTACAGAAAATCCACCAAAAAAATGAAGCTTCCGCACTTTGAATCACCTTATTTGGCCAATAAATGAGGGAACTTAAAAATTCTGATGGGGTGTTCCAAACTAGTTCAGAGCCCCGTGCACACAAATAAGATATGAAAACATACCAAATTTGATCTACCAGACTCAAAGGTGCAGTCAAAATTCCTATACGAGGTTATCTTGACAGAAAGTGGCTCCCACACCCAATCTCCATTTTAAGTCAATAACCACAAAAAGGCTCGGAAAGCGCTCGGAATCCTCGGGACACAATCAAAGAGTCAATCTTGACCAAACTCGACATTCTGAAGCTAACCGCAGTGACATAATTCTCATCCGAGCGAGTTTACACAAAATGTTGACTAAAGTCAAACATAGGCTTAACTTTAAAGTTAAAACGCCTATTCACACCGACTCATAACGTAAACCGCGAGAGTCATGTCGACCATGCTACTAGCCTAAAATGACCCTTCTGGAGCTGATGAAATCATCAAAATTTAATTAGATGTCATCTTCTTGAACTTTTAATCGAAAATGATCGTTGAAGGTTCATAAGCTCCAAAAAGACACTAAAACTCACAAAAAACAAACGACTGACCAGGTGACTGAATTGAAGGCAAAACAGCGAAATGACGAGTAGAGTCATTACAAGTTCGTCAGTAGAGGGAGCTACTTGGGAAGAAAAAGCAGCATGATGGACAAGTATCCTCATCTCTTTCCTTCAGATTCAGTTTTAGTTTGAGGTAATAGTTCCTATCCAGTGTCTCCACTTACTACTGTGTAATTCAGTATTAGTATCATTTTACCTCAATTATTCTTGCATTTCAGCATATTTGCATGTTCATGGAACTCAATTCAGTCAGATATCAGTTTCTAGAAATCAGTTGGTAGAGATTTCAACTCTTTCCCCTAAACTCAGCTTGCTTAGACTTCATTCGAGGACAAATGATCCCAACAAAAATATATTTTTACACCTCAGAACCTAACTAAGATGGAACAACAGAAAAAGGGGGAACCACAGAGGGGCTCACGGGTTGTGAATAGGACCACGACCCATCACCCTTGTCGTGGTTCACACCCAACCAAGCATGGAGGATCACGGATCCCTCTACGGACCGTGGGACTCCACACGGGCCGTCATTTGGCCCATGAAAAGTACCCCAGAAACCCCAAAGAATTGTGAGGTACCACGATGGTCTTCACGACCCGTGGTGCTTCACATGGTCCCTGAAGTGGACCGTGAATGGGGCCGTTCATCTTGTCAGTATTGGGTCAATTTCAAACGGTCATATCTTTTTGGAAAAAATGAATTAGGTGGCCCATGACCTATCGAATTTAAGATCCCTTAGTCCTCTTTCCAACACCACCGAGTTTGCTAAAATCCAAGCTCAAAGTAAAATGTTACGCTTATTTCGGTAGAGTCCTATTGGGCAGGTCGATAACCACGAACCAGTTGACGGGTCGTGGTCCTAATGATGGTCTGTCAGTCCCATCATGAAGGCCCTTTCATCAGTTTTAAGTCAGGGTCATTTTACTCAATCTAAACCTAATAATCTAGTCAGAACATAGCCAAAACCCTTATTCTCAATAAAATCATCAAATTAGAACAAAAAGAAGAGTAAGAGGCGCCAGTTCTTCCAAGAACAAGCAGAGCTTTTATACTTTGTTAAGCTTATCATATCTATATCATGCATGCTCAGTACATTCCAAGTACTGACGTATACTTTGCGCTACATCATTTCATGATGTAGGTTCAGGCACTAAGCATCCAGATCACGCTTAGTTTGATTTTCAGTCATAATTCAGCAGCTTCAGTGGTGAGTCCTCATACTTCGAGGACAATAGAGATTCTTTACTTTTCAATCTTTATTTCAATATTTAAGTTTTGTTAGAGTTAGCTGGGTGCATGTTTTAGCAACTTATATCAGTTAGAGGCTCTTCAGACATAGTAGTAGATTCAGCTTGAGTTCTTAGGTGATGTTTCAGTCATGACTAAACTCTTATTAAATCTTATATATTTAGACTAGTTGGGTTTTTTCCATTTCAGATATCCACTATTTTAGCTTCCGCATAGTACATGATTTACTTAGTTATTTTTTCAATATGCTTGTTATATGCAAGAGTCAGGGTTAGCTTGCGGTCACTCGTGATCCTAGGTTACGTCTAGTGGGTAGCCTCGGGGCGTGATATATAGATACCAAATGTTGGGTTTTTAATAAATAATTTAAGAAAATAACAGAGAAAGACTTTGACAGAAAAATATACTACAGTATTGTCAAAGAGAATTATTTTATTAATAATTCAGAGACGTACATTTATAAATATTATTCCTAAATAAAAATAGAAAAATATGTTACTAACTTATCAGTAAAATTCAAATAACAAATAAAAAGAACTAACCAAAATTCAAGTCACATAGGACTCTAATAACATAATTTAAAAACCCTAAAAGTAGCTAACAGTTTTATTTCTCTAATATCCTGAGACATATTCTCAACAATATCACAACCTAGATTTTTCAAATAAGTTTGTATAAAAAATGAAGTTCATTATAAAGAAGAAGATTGATCATACTCAACAAGGGACCTGATTGAGTACTGCAGCATCTTAGTTGTATTTTGAATTTTGTGTCTTTTGTTGTTATTGTAAAAATCTAGTCCTAAGTTATAAAGGATAGCCGATCATTTGCTTGTCTATGTCTTAAGTTTGAGTCAGATTAACTATAGTTACTTAGTAGAATCATCTATAATTTAGTCAAGTTTCCTTTCGTCATTTGTTTGGTGTTCTCTTGGGTAGAGTTTCCTGGGAGTGTCAACTAGAGCTAGTTGATGTGTGGGTGCAGAAGAGTTACTACATTAGTCTTGTTATAGAGGCGTTACAAGGTTGGTAGGATTAATAGTTTAATCCTTTGCAATTCCTCGAGTATGTAATTATGAGTTTCTTGAAGTTAGTGGAGCATTGAGAAATCATGTGAGATAGGTCGTAGGTTTACCTCCCTGAAGCAAGGATATTTCCACGTAAATACTTTGTGTCTCTTACCTTCAGCATCTAACTTCTATATTATGTTAACTAATTGTGTCAAGAGACCTGGTCTATTGACTCGTGGTGAACACATATAATCCAACATGATTTTATTAGTTGTCTTTATCTAAGACAGAGAGTTGTAATCTCAGTTAACATGATATATTATTTGTGCCCTCGTTAGGGTTTAATGCTAGGAGCATTTATTTCGCTAATTTGAGATAATCAATTTGTCCCTTTTCATTCATTGACATATCAATGGGGTCTTAGACAAATGTCTAGACTCAAATTATATTTACTAGGAGCTTGTATAGATTAAATAATTTATCTCACAGTACCTTTATATCCGATAAGAATCGATACAAAACAAGATAAAAAATGCCAATCCATTTTAATTGATATGTAGTGCATCTTAAACAATTTATCAATCAATTTCAGTTTTTCAAGAGCAAATAAACACTTACTCAACACATTAAAAAATATTCCAATGACCTATAAGAGTACAAACAATATAGTCTTTGGATGTACCTTATATACAAGAACTTTGAATTAACAAGTCTGGATGAAAATGCTATTTGCACAGAAGACCCTGACAACAACATGAATAAGAAACCTCGACACCCTTTATGATTCCATCTTAAGCGATATTTTAATGGTCGTTCACGGAGGATGACGGTGGTGAGATGGTGGAGAGATAATAGTTGTTTTGGTTGAGGTTGGTGACTGATTATTGGTGCTATTTCAAGTTAATATGGTAGCCAAAACTAACAATGAAATGGTTAGATGATTAAATCTTTTACTTGGTGAAAGAATGTGAAGGGATAAGAATGGATTCATTGAGAAGGGAAGGTTGCAACTCCCTTTTTTAGCTAATGTTTTTGACCCTTTTTCAAGCTGAAGCGGCTGCTCTTCATCTAGCTCTCTAGATTGAGGTCATTCTTTTTATTTTATAGACTAGGTTTAGGGCTTTTTTGGATCTAATCTTTATAGTATACCCTTATGAATTTTGGATAACATTAAAAAGTTAGGGAAGGAAAAGTGAAATTTTCTTCTTTCCAATGAAATATGCTTTTGATAAAAATTTGAATCAAATTTACCACGTGGCAACATTCTATTGGGTTCAATGTTTTTTTCTTTTTTCTAAAATATCCAACAATAAAATACTACATATATATATATATATATACACACACTAGTTTTTCGACACGTGCGTTGCTCATGATTATCAATTCATAAAATTTAAGCGAAGATTTGAATAATAAGGTTTGCACAAAATAATATTGCAGATTCTTTTGTGAATGTTCAATGTGGATCGTCATATATATATATCTTATTCATACGAACCTTTGAAGATGGTCAGTGAAAATTTTTATTAGTTAAATGCAATAATGTATATATTTATTTCAATTTGATGAGGTTAAATCATGTAATTAGTTGTATCTCACCAATATTACCTTATAGACGATATTTGTTGTATATTTTTCTTATCATCTAACCAGATGTTCTTTGCACATGTATTCCACTTAATCTGTTTAGATGGCATATGAACATGTTGAGAACAACTACATTTTATTTTTTAGAACTATTTTTGTATATTAATTTTTATTTTATAAGTTATAACATAATCGATGATGTTCTTTTTGTTGGCTCTCGTATTTGACTTCTCGATTAACTATGTACATAAATCAAAAATAGTTATCTGACTGCCCATAGTTAACTGAGAAAGGTTTCCTTTTTTGTTTAATGAAAACTAAAAATTAAAATTAAAGAATATATTATATCTGTAAAATCATATATATAATCACTTGTTTATCTTACACCCAACAAAGATATAGTTCATATACTTGTGAACAATTTTCAATTTATTCAAACAAGCATGATTAGTCCAAGGAAAAATAACAATATTGTGTTATCACATATATATGGGCGTTATAATAATATGAAAAATTATTGGTCCAAAGTTAATATAAGAAAAGATGAAAGATAGAAATAATTAATGTATAACTATGAGAATTCATAATATTATAACTAAAGAATGTAAAAGAGTGTGAATAACATTTGCAATAATTAATAATAACTTATACTTACATAAATAAATAGGACTTTTAATTAATGTTACTATTTTTTTTATAGTTATTAGATTTTAATTTAGTGTAGGGACAAAATGAAAATATTTATTCTATAATACTGAATATAAAATTTATTTTTGTAATGATAAATTATAAATTATTTATATATATTCACATATTTTCACATTTTTTGTGGGTTGTTTTTTTTTTTTAAAAAAAGGAACTCGATTTTTTTTAAAATAATATATTTTGACGTTAGAAGATCTTTTTAACTTGATAATACATTTGTGACAAATAAAAACACCTACCCAAATATATATATATATATATATATATATATATATTTTGCATTAATGAAAATATATATCTCATAAAAAATAGCTATTAAAAAATAATACAAATTAAACGAATACAGACTTCAACTGACGTTATTAGAAGTCATATGAAATTTTCTTTGTCGAAAATACTTTAATATTAAGAAATTGTAAATTAGTAAAACAAAAGGGCAATGTTTACATAGTACTAACTATTTTGAAGCAAACTTCCTGACAATCTAAATCACATAAGTAGTATTGGTAAATAAAGTCATTCTTTTGTATCGAGCATAAAAAAACATATCATGACAATTCTCTAACTCTTGAGAATTTTAAAAATTTTGAAAAAAGATATTCAGAAACATATATCTACTGTAACACCCTAGAAATTTTTGAGCTAAGACTCGAACCATCCTTCGTTGTGAGTAGGATTTTACCGAGGAATTTAAAATTTCTTAAGTGTTATGGTCACTAGATGTATCACCTTGAGTTCCAAAAAGAACTAAATTGGAAATAGCAATATCTGAAATTTTGCAAGTTATGTTTAAGTTATGAGTTTTGAGTCAACTTCAAATGACCATAACTCTCATACAGGATGAGTTAGGTAGGCTACAAGATATATAATGAAATATCTTTGAATTATCTTTCCAACGCCACTGAGTTTGCTAAGTTTCGATGTCGGATGAGTGAGTTATGCCCTTTTGAAGTCAGGTTGTCCAGTTAAGGAAAGTTACCCGAAAATAGTAAGGGGTACTTTGGTCTTTTCCTTACCAAATCAGATTTAATTTATTTTTAGTAAGATTTTAAGGGTCTAATCCTATTAGGTTCAGTTTTATAATCCTAATATACGCCTAGGGTTTTAGTTGAGAGTTCAAGAGGAGAAAAGAAGAGAAAAGAGGAGAAAGGAGGAAAGGATCAAGGCG
>JAJONR010002477.1:0-84363 GCA_029582245.1 Solanum etuberosum | reverse complement strand
TATTATAACCCCATCATAAATTATTTACTTTGGAACCACTTATTATGGAACAAAAAGCAAAACGCCATAATTCCAGCTCGAAATTTGGATACTCAAGAGCGTTACACTGGATTCTTCTTCTTTTTTGACTCAAAAATCCAAACTTTGAGTAAAAAAGCTAAATTAATTTCTTAAACTCCGTGTCAAGTCAATATCAGACAAACAAATTGAAACGGAGGGAGTATTCTTTCTCTCCCCATTGTTGAGCAGCATAACAACAACAAGAAGTCAACAACAACAAACCCACTGTAATCTCACAAGTGAGTCTGGGGAGGGTAGGATATAGGCAAACTTTACCCCTACCTTTGTGGGTTAGAGATGTAGTTTCCCATAGACCTTCGATTCAAAAGAAATGTTATCAAAGCAAGAATGCAAAGAGGGCAGCCTAGTGCACTAAAGCTCGAGAGAAGGGCTGATCAGAAGGGTCTATTATAACCCCATCATAAATTATTTACTTTGGAACCACTTATTATGGAACAAAAAGCAAAACGCCATAATTCCAGCTCGAAATTTGGATACTCAAGAGCGTTACACTGGATTCTTCTTCTTTTTTGACTCAAAAATCCAAACTTTGAGTAAAAAAGCTAAATTAATTTCTTAAACTCCGTGTCAAGTCAATATCAGACAAACAAATTGAAACGGAGGGAGTATTCTTTCTCTCCCCATTGTTGAGCAGCATAACAACAACAAGAAGTCAACAACAACAAACCCACTGTAATCTCACAAGTGAGTCTGGGGAGGGTAGGATATAGGCAAACTTTACCCCTACCTTTGTGGGTTAGAGATGTAGTTTCCCATAGACCTTCGATTCAAAAGAAATGTTATCAAAGCAAGAATGCAAAGAGGGCAGCCTAGTGCACTAAAGCTCGAGAGAAGGGCTGATCACAAGGGTCTATTATAACCCCATCGTAAATTATTTACTTTGGAGCCACTTATTATGGAACAAAAAGCAAAACACCATAATTCCAGCTTGAAACTTGGATACTCAAGAGAGTTACACTGGATTCTTCTTCTTTTTTGACTCAAAAATCCAAACTTTGAGTAAAAAGCTAAATTAATTTCTTAAACTCCGTGTCAAGTCAATATCAGACAAACAAATTGAAACGGAGGGAGTATTCTTTCTCTCCCCATTGTTGATCAGCCTAACAAAAACAACAACAAACGTCATGTAATCCCACAAGTGAGTCTGGGGAGGGTAGGATGTACACAGACTTTACCCCTATCTTAGTATTTGTGAGGCAGAGATGTTGTTTACCCTGGATTCAAAAGAAGCATTACCAAAGCAAGAACGCAAAAAAGGGCAGCCCCGTACACTAAACTCCCGAGGAAGGCCAGTCACAGTTACTAAATTATTTACTTTGGAGCTACTTATTATGGAACAAAAAAGTAAAATACCTTAATTCCAGCTCAAGACTAATATACTCAACAATGTTACACTGAATTCTTCTTCCCTTTTGCTTCAAATACCAAACTTTGAGTTAAAAAGCTAAATTAATTCCTCCTACTGTGTTACCAGACAAATCAAGAATCTCCGCTGCATAAAGAGATGATAAAATCAAAGAATAGAAGCTTCAATAACATTAAAATGAAGAAAAATCAAAATGCTACACCAAAAATTAGAACCCTAATTTTGAAAAAAATCAACATAAAATGGGTAATTTAATTCAAAATTGTTGTCTTTAGCTAATATATATATACAGAAATGAAAATGACATACATTCAATTAGTTGATGAAATTGCGCCAAATCTTGGACCGCAAATGAAGAACAAAGTGCGAAGAGAGTTTGTAGAAAAAAGAGGATTTTTCAAGGGGGTGAAGTGCAGAAATAGCCACTTTTAGGATGTATTTAAGGCATAGCCAAAGTTACAATTTTAGCTACTTTAAATTAACTTTCACGGGTTTGACACTTAAACTGAAGTTTAGACATACGTATCTAAAGTTTGAATTGTTAAAGTCTAACTTCACATAAGTTGAAAGCAAGCATAGTTCATATTTTTTATGTGAAGATTAGCGTGATAATGCTCAAATTCTGACACTTTTATCTGATATTTTTATCTGATATTTGATTAATATCTGATTGATCTGACAATTTAAAATATTTTAAATTTACGAATAAAGTAATTAAGAAGAAGAGGAGATGAAGAAAGAGAAGAGCACAAATAAGGTTTTGCCTAAAGTTTGTCAATAATGACTTAAAAAAAGGGAGGGGGTGTGTATTATAGTTTATATTGAACCTTTTGTTTTATATTGAATTTTTTTAGAGTAATTTATTATTTGTTTTAATTATTCAGTTTTGTATAAACTTGAAAATATATGTGAATGTGAAGTTCTCCTTGGTTTTAACAAGTTTGTGATTGGTTGAACAGACTAGTTTGTGATTTTGCAATATTAGAAAACAATCTAGCCTTGAGAGGTGTGATGTGCTACAATTCCGACTAACATTGCTGTACTATTTAGCTAGTTCTTCTGACTATCCAATTAACGTCGAAGCACTTGATTGAATTTTTTGTGGTGAAAAAGTAGAAACTAATGATCCATCCCACTTCTGACGAGATTAGAGGTTGAGTACTAATAGAATCAAAATTTTCACTAAAGAGATTCAAATAAAAAAAAAAAAAAAGTCATAGTGTGACTTTTGAATATACAATATAATTTTCCGATGGGTCCCTAGTTCCTTCCTTGAGCTGCAATTTATTGTAACTCACTTGTTTAACAACATGATATCCAGAATCTTTAAAGCAAACAATAGTGTATAGCTTTAACATCATGGTATTAAAATTTGACCAACTAATAGTGTTACAATGACATGAATTAGTTACAAATTTGAGACTCCATTTCAAGAAAATCATAATACATAAAACAAATCTCTATGATTCTACATTTCTTCAAAATCTAAATCTTCTGTTCTTTCACATTATTCTATCCAAGTAATAAAAAAAAATCACACGAACCATCGAGGGATGTAGTAGAATGGATGAGAGGAGATCTCTCAACTCTGAACTAGAAGTCTCGAGTTTGAGCTCTGAGAAATGGAGAAACTTTTGGTAGCGTGTGTTTCTCCCTTTAAAGGACCCTATGTTTTCTTTGGCTCTCCAAGGGAAACAAAAAAACTAGCCAATGGACAAGAATCTGGAAAAATCACCATACATATAGTGAGTAGTGAGTAGAAAAAGTAAAGTTTGTTCACTAAACTATCCTGTCCATTTTCTTGATCATGACTTGCATCAAAATCTCGTTCCATGTATCGATAGGCCCTGGCAAACACCAATGAACACAATCATTCTGAACGCGTTCCTGAATCCCATTTGCAAATGGAAAAGGATGCATATAAGGTCCAGGATGACCATCAGGTCTCAAATACGCCAACTTAGTTACATCCACGGCCTCAAACCTCACATTCACATTCTTCTCACGAGCTTCCTTCTTCAATATATTCACTTGTTTTATCGATGTTTCCCTCATCTCCGCGTCCATCCATTCAAGTTTCTCCTTCTCCTTAGCATCATAAGGCTTTGTCTTAGAACATGCCCCATACTTGTCCCATTCACCTTCAAAATGTGCTGGTGAAAATGTTGTCACAATCACATCAAATGTGCCAACATCAACATCACCACCCCTCCTATCAATAATTGTCTTAAAAGTTGTCTCAAATGCCTTACCATAAACATCATAAAATCCAACCTCACTGTAATTCAAACCAGGACAAGAATGACAACCTAGTACTCTGTCACCATAAAAATAAACTGCTGAATGCAAATACCAATGTCCAATTGAAAACACAACCAAATCCATTTGTCCTAAATCTTTAGCCCATTTCTCATCAATAGAGTCCAAATACAAAGTATTATAATATGTCTTGTCTGATTTTTCAACCCCTTTAACTAGAAAAGGTGACCAATATATTGATATATTAACATTATGTGAAGGAAAATGCCATTTCCTAAACTTATTTTCCTCACCATGACTAAAAACTAAGTCATGAGGACTAAAAGTGGATAACATACAAAGTAATGATTCCAATTGATTTCTAGCTAGTGAATCACCAACAAATGCTAAATTCTTGTTTTTGAAGAGTTGAAGAAATTTTTTTGGATCAAATCTTGGAAGTTGACAATTATTTGGCTTCCATCTCCAATAAAGATAGTCATTATCAGGTCTACCATGTGTTATACAATTTTGCCCCTCTTTAATAGTGTTACATTTTGTGTATAAAGGGCCTAATTTGTCTTGAATCCAATTGCCATTGCTATAGTCACATGAAATTTCTACACTAGCATTTCCTATTTCTGCACAAAAAGGATGAGGTTTTGATGTAAAACATTGTCAATAAAAGTGCATGCAAATATGGGAAATCATATATATAGTGGCGAAACCAGAAATTCATACTAGGAGATATTCGAAAAAAATAATAGGAGTGTCAAACCAGGGGCGGACCCACGTGGGTTCCAGGGGTTCACCCGAACCCTCTCGACAAAAAATATACTGTATATATAAGGTAATTTTTTTGTATTTATGTAGATATATTAATTTTGAACCCCTTATGGACAAGAAGAGAGCTATAGTGTAGTGGCATGTCTCCTTAAAGTTAACTTTTGCATTTGGAGTTCTTGGCGTGAGCGTTTCATTGTTTTTAGCTTTCTTTTCATTTACTTTCAGTTCCTAATTTTCTCGTTTTTTTATTATAAAAAAAAATGTCCTACCCAAAAAAATTCAAGGTCCCATTCCTAAAGGCTAAATCACTTTTCACTTCCCAAATCCCTATTTTTCGAACCCCCTTAGTGAAAATTCTGGATCCGCCACTGTGTCAAACCTAAGATTTAGACTTGTGACGTAAAGCAATTTTGAACTCCCTTTATGTCAAGAGGATTAAATAGTGTTCATATATAAACAAAAAATATTTTTACCTTACTTACACAGCATAATTTTCCGATGATAATTGAATATTTTTTACTCCTTTTAGCTCTAACACGACATATACAACGATAACTATGTCTCAATCCCAAATAAGTTGAAATCGACTACATGAATCCACATTAATCATGTTACTCTATTTAAACTTATCTCAAACTGATATTATAATATACAAATAAAAGTACTAATAGTTCTCTATATTTTCTACATGTATGAATCTTTGAAAGGGTAAACGACTCCTAGAAAGCTTAAGATCTCAAATTCATCCTCTATATTTTTCACACATATGAATCTTTGAAAGTCTAAATGACTCATACAAAGCATATGATCTATTGTAAAAATGCTAACACATATTTTCAACTAATAGATATCACATGTATAAATCCAAAAAACATATATAAGTACAAAAATACCCTTACCTTTTGATGGAGTTGAAGATGATGTGGTGATGACTAGTGATTGTTTAGATTGAGAAAGTGAGTGAGGAAAAGATAAGGCAATTAAGTGATAAAAAGTTATTATAGGAAGAAGAGCATACAAAGCCCAAAGCAATAACTTCCTCAAGGGAATTGAATGAGGTTGGTCTTTCAATGGATTTATTGTATCCATTTCTCATTCCAAACCTTTTTTTTTTGGTTTTCCTTTTCCCTCAAAGAACTTTTACATAACAAAGGAATTTTTTTTGGTTTTAGTAGTTTTCTCCATTTTTTTGTTAGTATTTTTTATTATTTTTTGTCAAGGTGATGGTGGTAGTAGTTGTAAAAGGGAGAATTTTGTGGGAGGATTAAGTCAAAGTAATGCATAGGATCCCATTTTATTTGGTTGGCAAACCAATCTTTTGTTTCATTACACACTTCATTTTCATTTGAGGTGGGCTAATATTTAATTTTTTAATTTCAATATTAATTTTTTATGTAAAGTTTAGTCAGTATGATTTGTATAATAATAAAAATTTTGTCACTATTTCTTGTTTTATGTATGTTTTGTAATGTTTTATTGTTTATTATGTTCTTTTTATTTTTATATTTTTCCTTTTTGAACTGCTTTGATATGCGTAATTTGAGCTAAGAATTGTTTAAAGTAGTCTCTCTATCTCTACAAGAGATAGAATAAGATCTACTTACACTCTACCTTCTTCAAATCTCTACTTTGGAATTACATTGGATATGTTATTGTTGTTGTTGTTATGTATCAGTGAAGGCTATAAAGGAACATGGTTAGAACGACTAGACAAATATTTGAATATCCAAAACTTATTGACTTAATTAATTTGAATTCTCACGATATAAGATTCTTTATCGGCTCTCTTGTCACAACTCGAATCCGATTAAAAGATAAACACTTTAAATCATTTATTACTTTGCACCTTTTTTAAATAATAATGATCACTTTCCTCCAATAGTTTTTTTTGTTGTTGGTATAATTATGAATTATTCAATTTAAAGTTGAAATTATTGTCTCCCTTACATTTGTCATACAACAAGAAATTTATTTCATAGCCTCACATAATTGTTAGTAATAATGTAATATCAACAAGAAACATTTTGCTTAAAACTTGTCTTAAAACTCAACAAAAGAAAGCTAAAATTAAGCAAAGCCAGTATTCTTCCCACAAAACTTTTTTTAGTTTTGTGAATTTCATAATATTCCAACTAATCTTCTTTTTTCCCCAAAAAGTTTCTATCATATTGGTTATTATCGATCTGGTGAAGAAACAATAATAATTGATAGAGACGTTAAATCTGTAGGAACCAATTTTTTATGAGGGTGGCAAATTTAGATGAAGAAATCATTATACACGGATCAAATCATAAACAAGATTTTATTGCATTTACCCGTAAGTTCTCTCGTTCGATTTCGATCCGTTTGTAAATCATGGCGTTCTCTAATCAACGATCCAATTTTTATCGACACACATCTGAAGAAAATGGAATTCGTTAGCAACAATTTGCGTCTTTTTCAAATCGTGTACCAATTATATCCCAACGAGGGGCTTCGATCGTGGTGTTACGCGGGCGGCCCGTGTGACGAGCTAATTCACCCGGGCTTCCCCGTAACAAACACGAAACAATGTACCTATGATTTAGTGGGTTCGTGTAACGGATTAATTTGTTATCTCACTAAGTTCTTACACGGTAAAGAAGAAATCAATTTATGGAATCCGTCGATAAGGAAAAATAGGGCGTTGCCCCATTCGAAGTTCTCCCCGGAACGTCAGAGGCACGCCCCTAATTATGGGTTCGGTTTCGATGGTCGTGGTGATCACAAAATGATAAAAATTACTTATATTGACGATAGATTAAAAAACGAAAAGAAACAATGGTCAGAAGTTGAGGTGTACAGTTTAAAACTCGATTCCTGGAAAAAAATTGGGGATTGTTTTCCTTCACAGTATTATTACGTCCGGGGGGACACGGTTTTCTTCAACGGGTGCATCCATTGGCTTACACAGCGCGAATACGGAAAAATCAGACCGAGGAGATTGCCGATCGTTTCGTTCAACGTGGCGAACGAGGTGTTTCAGGAATTTTGGCTCCCGAACCCTACAGAGCGGGAAGCGAATTGTATAAGCTCGTTGCATGGATCTTTATCTGTTTGTGCAAAATCGACTTCATCGGTCGATAATAGTGTTTTGAATATCGAGGTATGGTTAATGAAAGAGTATGGAATAGAAGAAACGTGGACGAAGTTATACGTGACAAGGATGGATGAAGAGTTGTCAGGGCCAATAATACCATTGAGAGTGTTGGATTATGATGCTGAGGCAATTGTGTATATAAATAAAAATGTGTTTTTGTATGATCATGAAAATGAAGAATTTGAAGATTTTGGGATTTGGGCCAATGGAATTGGAGTTCCATATGTGACATCTTATATGGAGAGTTTAGTTTGGGTTGAACCAATTATAGTTGAATCAACTACTCCAATTGGACAAAATGTGGCTACAATTGCAAATATTGAAATTGAGGCAAATACAAAGCTAGTGAATACAACTAGCAAAAAGGATACTAAACAAGATGGTAATTGTGTAATCCTATGATACAATTTCCTTATTATGTTATCTTTTTCTTTTCTTTTCTTTTCTTTTCTAGGATTAATCTTATTGTAATTGTATAGTGGAATTTAATGGTGAAATATAATTTACTTATCTATTTAAGTGATTTTTGATCTTCCTGATTGGTATTTAGACTTTTTCTTTCCTATGTGATTGAAAAGTTTTTCTCGATAAAAATTTATCTGCACTAAATGTTTGCATCACATCAATAATAAATGAGGTGAAGATTCATATTGTTGATGACTATATTTTAAGGCTTCACCCAACAACAATAATTGACACATATATGAGGAGAAAAATACATAATGTAAGGTATTTAATTGAAATTGAATAATGAAAACTTTGAATAAAGTATGTAGTAATTCCAAAGCTTCATTGTAGGGAAAATATCTCATTTGGGAAAGGGGTGACCAAAGGATGTTTTTAGGGTGGATGTAGCATACAATTAGATACAAATTTATTTGAATTCAGTATCTTCAGTTAAAATATCGTATGTATACGAAAACTTCACTAAATAAGTTATACATAATAAAGATTTTGAACTCAGTAAATCAAATGGATTATGATAGATTTAAATCTTAAATCTGGATCGCGATAAATTTGCATTGTATTATCAAAAACAAGCCATCACCAAGCCCAGAAAGGGCGACATTTAGGTGGTTGATCATTGACCTTTTGTCCTCCTCACCGTCACGCCTCTTTAGAACTATTAAAATAACAACGACGACGACAACAACAAAGTAAGAAGAAAAAAAAGGTAATGCATATAAATGTTAGAAAGAAAATGAGAGTACAAAGTGTGAGAATATTTTAAAGGAATTATGATGTTACCACAATTTAGTCCTTCTAAAATCTAAACTGTGAACTTTTTAGCCATTTGATGTTTGATATTTGTTTTGAATTTTTCATTGCATATGGTCCACTAAAGAACTGTAACGACTTTCCCACTTGAATTCTTTCATTGGATCTATTTTGGCTATGATTTCAAATCACGATTTGTAATCAAGATAATTTGAAGTTGATATAATATTTGGTCATATAATTTAAATATCAAAAGTTATTTTTTTCCTTCTCATAATCATGAAAACCTTTCAATTTGCTATTAAAACATTCTAAATTCGTATAATCTTAATTACCAAATAATCAAATTATAGTTCGTAAACAAAGTATTAGAATATTCCATCAGATTAACAAATCACATACTTTCATGTCCCTTTTATTATAAAAATAATTGCAATTAGATGTCATTGCAAACTTTCAATTATTATCTCATCCTAAATGGAATAGCTCAATTAGTTACGTTGCCCCATCTAATAGTTTAGAAGTAAAGGAAAAGGACACGAATGCAAGGTCAGAAAATTGAATGTAATTTTATAAAGATCCATTAGTCTAATAATTCAAAAATAATAGTAACGAATTATTTTTTAATATAGATCTTTCACACGATACGAACAATCGACATGAGTAAGAATATATGTATTTTTTAAATAAATAAATAAATTATGAGTTTATATGATTATAACTTATAAGTTTTAGATGGATTGTACCTCACTATTGCAAGCCTCCTCATCTCATGATTATAGAACCTGCCATTAACACAAATTGCACCAACAAAATAAGATTTGACTGGACTTTTTTGGTGTTTTTATTATATTAATAAAAGAAAAAAAAATCACAAGTTTTATAAAATCTAATAGAGTTTGTGTTAAAAATATTTAATGCTAATAAACTTAGAGGACTAAAATTTCTTTCAAAGAGCAATTTTGAATCTATACTCCCGAATATAAGGTCACTTTTATCATTATTTTACCAATAGAACAAATAATAATTACATAAAGATCAAATTAACATATAATAATAATAATAATAATAATAATAATAATAATAATATATTCAATATAATTTTATAAGTGAAATCTGAAGAGGGTAATGTGTATGATGTCTTACTTCTGTATTGAGAATGTAGAGAGATATTTTCGATAGATCATCGGCTCAAAGTATAATAGTATATCAAGAATCAAATACGTTAAGCAAATACACTAGTGAAAAATTAGATAATCAATAGTCAAATATAAGACAATAAAAAAAAAAAATACGATATCAGGAAAGTAATAAAAGAAAACTAGTAATCTTTTTTTAAAAAAATCTAGATTATGTCCTCGATAATTACAAATATAACCAATAAAATTCACGATCGACAAAGTAACATCAGAGAAAAGAGGAAATGTACCAGCGTCCAGTTCTGTATGCAACATATCCAGCTGTAGTATAAATCGGAGCCATAACAATTGTCATAATATATACCGATCAGAAAAATAGAATTCTTACATGAAAATATTTAAAATATAAAAAAGTAAATATTCAAATATTTAAAAAAAAAATACATGCATCACATATAATATATATATACATCAAAAATAAGTTACGAGTTCGTATTATATTTTTGATGAGATTGCTCCCAAAATCAGTCATTTGAGAGAGAAAAAAATATTGACTATGAAGAAAGTTAGTGGAAGAGAGTCTAGTGTTTTAATGGAGTAGAATTATTTATATTACAAGTAGGAAAAGATTCCTTGGTAGAATATGTTTTACCTTTAATTAGAGGTTTTGGATTCGAGCTTTGAATATGGAGAAAATTTTGTTGGAAGCGTTATCTTCGAATAGGCCCCGCAGTGTGAAATTTAGAAAATAAAATAGCAGGCTAGAGTTAGAGGAAAATTATAATGTTTATTTTATGATTAAAATTTATTTTTTATGTCTATATAATAAAATATTGGAGAAAAGACATAAAATAACACCTGAACTTGTTTCGAATTTTCAAAAAGACACCTTAACTATGCGGGCATCCTATTATCCCCACTAAATAATGTTGAACTGATATTATTACATCATTTTTTGTCCACCTAACATAGAGAGCGTGTGCACTCTCTCAAAGAGAGTGGGCAACCTAAAATAACTAATATAATTTTATTTTTATAAGTATTTTATTATAAAATATATTTTCTTATTATTTTAACTTTTTTTCCTTTTTATTTTTTCTTTCTTTCTTCTTTCTTCTTTAAAATTCCATTGTCATATCCATTGAAGTTTCTCACTTTCAATGTCACCATTTTTACCATTACTTCACCTTTCTTTTTCTACTACTATTAGTTTTACTCTCTTTAATTTTAAAACTTTATCTAAATATTTTCTTACATTTCGAACAATTTGATAAACCCATTAGATTTCAAGATGATTAGGAAGTATCATATAGTTTTTTTATTCGATTTCAATTAAATTCTTCCAATTTTTGGGGAATTAATTGATTATTTTAATTATCATTTCTAATTTTGAAGTTATATAAAAAGGAGTAATTGATGATACCTTCAAAATTTTAAATTTTCTTAGAAAAATAATTAGTTTTGTTATAAATAATTCAATAAAGTCTAGAAAACATTATGAATTCTTTTTTATAAAAAACACTGAAATAAAGAATTTGACTTGATAAGAAGTAGAAAAAAAATGGGAGAGGGGTTCAACTTGATGTGGGGGGTAGGGTGACAGTGGGAGGTGAAGAAGAAGAAAGAAAATGTAGGGATGGATCACTTGAAAGTGGGGTGGAAGATGAAGTGAAATTTAAGATGAAATCAAAATTAAAATAAGTTAAAAAGTAAGAGAGAGAGAAATAAAGAAAAAATACATTTTAAATTAAATTAACACGTGTCATGTAATGATTGGTGTGTGAACACACTTGCTTCTTAAAATTTGAGGCTGATCGAAAAATAATATAATAATATCTGTTCAAAATTGTTTAGTGGGTAATAAGACGGTTGCAAAGTTAAGGTATTTTTTTGAAAATTCGGGACAATTTCAATGGTGACTTTATGTCTTTTTTCTAAAATATTGAGCAGTCTTCTACTTCTTCATGTGTATATATATGTTGAATTTATTTAATGAAAATATTAACTACATTATCGAGTACTTGTATAATAAATTAACACCCCCCCGGTTCCACTAATTTTGATTAGAAGTGGATTTAAGATTTGAAAATTATGAATTTTCTCATGTATGATGATAATTGGGTTTATGATTTAAATTATAATTATAATACTGAGATAATTTTTAAAAATACATATAAAATTAGAATAAAAATTATTAAGTTTATGTTAACTCGTATATTACATGCTAGATCTACCTCTATATCATGGATTGAACTAGTATTTCGACTACGAATTCTGTCAAATTCAATAGGTTTAATTTAGTCGAATTATGTATTTGTATTACTCTATTTGTTTCAGTTTGTTTGTACTATTTTGTAGTACTTTTTAAATTTTAACTTTCCACATCACATGTTTATTAAGATAATAAAATTTAAAAATATTTTAATATCAACATAAATTTTTTTCCCTCAATGTAATTAAAGTTCAATTCAATTTGATAAATTTAATTTACATAATTTTTCAGATTTTCATATTTATCATAGAACTGATGATAGACCAATTCATAAGCTCATACGTGACCACATATTTCTTAAGTCTAACTCACTGTCCCTAAGAAATTAAAAGTTCCAAAAGATTTTATTTTATTTTTGTTTAAGTATTTTGTCCTTTTTTTTGTTAAAGATAAAAAAAAAACACGTTACAATTCTCTATACAAATCGAACCAAATCAAAGCTATGAAATCGAATAACTTGAAACCAAAAAGAGAAAAATCGAATCATATCAAGAACTCTTGATTGAGTTGATAGAATAATGACATTAATTTTAACTTAGATCGAGTAATTACAATAATTCGAGTGTATAAGCCATATTAATAGTGGAAATTAGATTGCATACAAGTAGGGGAAAATGCAAATACTTTAGTATAATATAATCTTAGAGTAATTACTTCCTTATATCACGCTCATTTGTCATGAACATTATCAAAATATATATTTCATATGACATAAATGTGAATATTGTAATCGTTGTGAAGTTAAACAAGAAATCTCAAATATTTGAGAGTTTAATTGCTTGGGAGAGATTATCATATTTGAACGTTGATGACTAATAGAATATTTTGACATATATCCTTTAATTATATGTCCTAACCTTAATAAGCGATAAAATCTACACATTTTTAATTAAAATTAATGTATATATAATATGATTAACTTATTTATATACTGATATTTATGAACATATATCTAGTTTTATTTCTTTCAAAATATGAATCGAAAGTGTTTAATAAAAGGTGTTGATAAGTCAACATCACCAAACTTTGCTTTGAAGTCTCACTTTCCTTGCTCCAACACCAAATACAATTGTTAATTAATATTCTTTTAATTATAATGTAAAGAAATACTCAAACTCATCACTAAAACGACATCGTACCGTTCGTTTTACTTCTATATTTACACTTAATGATTACCTTCCCCTCCACTATGCTAAATAATTAAATATTTAACTCCTTTTTATTGGTTGTCTTTTTCCTCACTTATTTCTCACATGGGACATTAAATAAATACTTACGGACTTTATTTTACGAAAGATGATGAGAACGTAAATTCATAATCATTTACACCTACCAAATTTTATATTAAATCAAATAAGTTAATTTTGATTATTAAAAATTTAAGTATAAATTCATTTCATTTAATCATAATCAAATAATAAATATGTAAATATAAAATACATATTTTATATTTATCAATTTAATATAAGTACTAATTAGGTGTGTGATAATAACATATTTACTATAAAAGATTTTTTTGAAAAATAAGTGATTTTTTTATAAATTACATTATATAAATTATATTATATAAAATCCGAAAACTCCACGTTTATACAAACTTTAAAAAGTTATACACAAAAAGATTGAATGTATATGATGAAAAAACTGAAAAACCAAAGGAAATCATCTTTATATACAAATACAAACCATTGTATACAAATACAAATCAAACAAAGAATTGTTAGTTGCGAATTATACATATACAAACGTGGCTAATTATACAAACTCGAAGTCAGCCCACATAATTAATGGTTAATGTTAGTCGCGAGTGGTAATTATAGCAAACTATAACTATGATGAGTAATTAAGTAGTAGAAGTTTGCTTAACCGCGTAATTTTCTCAAGAAAATATTAAGGCAATATTTGATTGTTACACGAAATGGGACTTACATTGTACAATGAATTTAAATGGCTCGATACAACAAAGTGAAATCCACTAATTGAGGTCTGGGGAGGGTAAAGTATATGCATACGTCATGGAGGTAGAGAAACTATTTCTGAAAGACCCTCGGCTTAAATGCATCAAACTCGAGTAAAAGAAGAAGAAAACAATGAAGAAAACATGTCAATTAATAAGAAAAACAATGTAAGTTAATCAGAAATGAATAATAACAATAATAAAATAATGTGATGATAGAAATACAATAAACTACATATAACAAGCACTATATGAGTACGACCAATACTACATAAAGCCTGAATCTTTGCAAGGCAAGACAACACCCTTCCCCTACTAACCTCTATTCCTATCTAAATCATGTCTCGATAATATTAAATTACGCTATATCTTATCTAATTTAAATAATAATTAAAATAAATATTATATTTAAATTAACAAGAGTAAATTTTAGGTTTAGCTAACATAATAATCATATTTGTATGCTATAACTATAGTTTGCATAATTGCGCTCCATATGTTTGCTATGGCTATTAATATGTATATTTCGGTATACTTATACGAAAGAATCAATTGTATAAGTATATATTTAGAATCTGTATATAAATATATACATTTTTGTATAATCTGTGCTTGTATAAAGCGAGAAAGAGAGAAAGACAAAAGAGAATTGAGCAGAGAAAAAATTGTATTGTATAATTATAAGTGTATAAAACGAAAAGATATGTATTTGTATATATATATACAGTTTTCTCTCGCTTTATACAAACACAATTTATACATTTGTGTTTGTATAAAGTGAGAGAGTCTCGAGAGTCTCGAGAGAGAGTGGCGAGCGAGATATCTGAGGAGAGAGGCACATGACAAGTTGTTTGCTACGGATTACAATTAAATGAAACTATGATTATAACATCAAATTTAATTAATAATTTGTTATTTTATACAATTTTCCGAATTGACAATACAATACGAGAACCATCATCCAAACATGTTATGCTAAAAGTAAAGGTAGTTGAGAATTATGAAATTAAAATATCTCACTAACCACTACGGAAGTACAACTCATTATTATCCACAGAAAAAAAATAAATTATACCGAAAAAACCACCGGCGATGGGTGCAACCACCGTGAACGGCGGCGATACAGAATCAACATCACTGTTAACTCCTTCAAATCCTAAAATCCCGAAGGACACGTTCCATATAGCTTACATAATCTACTTTACTCTCGGTGTCGGTTATCTCCTCCCATGGAACGCATTCATCACCGCCGTCGATTACTTCACTTACCTTTATCCGGACGTTATGGTTGATCGTATCTTCGCCATTGTTTACATGATCGTCGGATTGATTTGCTTGCTCTTGATTGTTGCTTTTTCTAATAAGACTAGTGCTTTTGTGAGGATTAATGTTGGAATGTTTTTATTTGTGGTTGCGCTTGTTACGGTGCCGTTGATGGATGTGTTTTATGTGGATGGGAGAGTTGGAGTGTATGCTGGTTTTGGTGTTACTGTTGGTTTGGTTGGAATTTGTGGAATTGCTGATGCGTTGGTTCAGGGTGGAGTTATTGGAGCTGCCGGAGAGTTGCCGGATCGGTATATGCAGGCTACTGTCGCCGGAACTGCTTTTTCTGGTATTGAAAATTCCTCTTTTTGCTCTTTGATTTTCAGTATTTGACCTAGATTGGCTCTTATGTGGTTAATTTGAGTCTGATGTTGATGATATTGCATCTGATCTTCTATGTATTGGAATGGATTGACCTGAATTGACTGATTATTCATATAGTGATCTAAGTTTACTATGTCCTGGAATGAAATTGACCTGAATTGACTGTTGATTCATATAGTGATCTAAGTTTTTATTTTGGGAAGATTGAGGCTTAGTTGATGTTAAAGTTATAGTTGATGCAACTCAGTTTCATCTGGAATGTGTATTACTTTCGGTTGCTTCATTTGCTTTGTGTCTTGTTATTACGCTGTCATATTTTTCTTGCAACATGTTTAGTGCATTTCTCTTTTGAGCCTAGGATTTATCAGAAACAACCTCTGGTGTATACCCTACCCTCTGCAGACCAAACTTGTGGAATTACACTGGCTATGGTGTTGTTGTTGTTCATGTTAAAGCTGCAGTAGATATTCAAACAGTTGTTCAGGGGAAGTATCTGTCCATGAGTCAATGCAAGTCTTCACTAGATTTGCTAGTGAACTTTGTTTCCTCAACCGTTCAGAATTTGGGGAACTTCAACATCTTCTTCTCCCTTATCTGCTAAAACTGTTGCAACTTGTATTTCTGATTGTCCAACATGTTATCTTGTCTTCCGGATGATCTCTATTCACATTTACCACTGGAATAGGATAATTCAATTGAATTGATATCTACTAGTCCATATTATCTTCACCCTAGATTGAGATTTAGTTATAGCTAGTTAAATATAAGTCAAACCCAGTTAATATTTCAGACTCTTTAGCCCGATGAAGTGTTCAATCAGGCACTATGTAATCTGTCTCAGTGATCTGATATCATTTGTTTGTGAAGGTGGTCAATAGATCAAATTCTTCATGACTTTGTAAAGGAAAATTTGCTTTAACCATTTAGTTGTTGAATATATTTTGCTGCTCTTCATGATGGAAGATGGTATGTAATGAAACAAAAACATGATGCTTACTATTTTTTCAGCAAATATTATTTCTTGTTGGACACCTCTGTGCTCCTTGTAGCAATGTCACCCTGGAAGATTTACATGCAATGTCTTGTGAGTTCCACTATCAACTTTTTAGTATGTCATAAAAAGAGAGAACGTTGTACAATTGGCTATGAAGAACAAGCAAGACTTTCCTTATGCAGGTGTATAGGTACTAGATTAAGGAAGTTAGGACTACTAGAAATAAGAAATGTCATTAAATAGGAGAAGTTACTTACATTCAAGATTCTTAAATATGACGGAATTAGGAATAATCTATAGTATTAATATAAGCACATATAATGATTCTAGAGCATTCTAACATATAACTGCACAAATTTTCTTGACTTTCAACGTGCTCCTTCTCACACTCAAGCTACTGTGGCAATATGATTTTACAAATCAAAATTTGATGGTCAAATCAAGTAAGCCGAAAGAAGTAACTGTTGATGACATGGCAGTGAATGTGATGATGGGACAATGATACTAAACTGATTGGGCTGGTGTGTGACTACCAACTAGATAGTGAGGTGGCACTGATTTGATAGTAATGCGTTGTTGGATGATGATGTAGAGCAAACCGGATAGTGACAGATCATTGGACGGTGATATGATGCTGAATAGGATAGTGTTGCTAGATGGCGACATAACACTGACTTGACAAATATAAACCGTTAGCTTGATTGGTGAACATGTATATACTGCTAAATTGACAGGTTTGTTTGGAGACCTAACTTGATAGGTCAACTGACATACACTATCAGATAAATTCCTGGATAAACATGAGACGTGATGTCAAAACAAGGGTCAAAATAGTAGCTGGAAGCCTGGAACAGTGGACGATGATGTCGAATGGTCACAAGAAAGAGGCCAGCATACTTTAAATGAATGCTGCATAAGGCTTCCCACCGCTAAACTACTAGGTTGTAACAAGTGATGCTGATACCTTGCCAAAAGAGAAAATAAGCAGACACATTATATTGCAATTTGGTTGCAACTTGTAAGCAATATAGAATTTTAGGCTATTAGAGAAAAAAGGTAAGTGGAAACTATAGGAATAAATGAAAACAATAAAACAAGGAGAGATATCTAAATACCGAGATTCCTAATTATAACAGTAGAAAGAAGAGTATGGCATTCCATGTGGCCTAGTGTGGCTGGGCATTGGCCTTTCCCTTGACATGTCACTTGCATTGGTCTTGCACTTGACACCCTGAAAAACTTCTAGTTGTGACATATTGGCATTTTCTGTGCCATTAACCTTCACTCATTAGGGTGAATCTAGAAAATAACATTCTAATATAACTTCTCTAAATCTATTGGCTTTTAACATTTGTTCTCCCTCTCTTTTTGTCCAATCAGCACATTAAGATCAGAAAGTTGGGATAACAATCTTAAGACTCTTGTTCTATGTTGCAGGTGTCCTTGTTTCGTTGCTAAGAATATTAACCAAAGCTGTATATCCACAAGATGCTAATGGGCTGAGAAAGAGTGCAAACCTTTATTTTATTTTCAGCATCACTGTGATGATTTTGTGCGTAGTCTTTTACAATGTTGCACATAGGCTTCCAGTAATTAAGTACTACAATGATCTCAAAATTCAGGCAGTGAACAAGGAGAGAGAGGATAAGGGTGACTTAACTCCGGAATTATGGAGATCAACTCTGGACATTGTTGGGACTGTGAAATGGTATGGTTTTGGCATCCTCAGCCTTTATGTGGTCACCTTGTCTATATTTCCCGGATATATTACAGAAGACGTGCATTCTCAAATTCTGACGGATTGGTATCCGATCTTGTTGATTACTGGCTACAATGTGTTTGATCTGGTCGGGAAGTCTCTGACTCCTGTATTATTTCTTGATAATGCCAAGGTTGCTATTGGTGCCTGCTTCGCAAGGCTATTTTTTTTGCCTCTATTCTATGGTTGCTTACATGGGCCAAAATTCTTTAGGACGGAGTTTCCTGTCACAATACTAACCTGTCTACTGGGATTAACTAACGGCTACCTGACTAGTTTGTTAATGATATTGGGTCCAAAAACTGTCCAACTGCAACACGCAGAGATAGCTGGGACCATACTCGTTTTGTTCTTGGTGATGGGTCTGGCTATTGGTTCCGTTGTATCATGGTTCTGGATTATATAGTTTCTCAGCAGCTTGTAAGATATCAGTTCCCCTTAAACCAATTGCTTCTAAAACTGTTAAAACTTCTTTATTCATGCCATTTCAAATGTTTATCCCCTGACAAGTTGCAACTTATAAACCGTTGACTCGTATGGTTAATGTATATTTTTGTGAATTTTACAAATTTCTGATGAAACTGCTTTCTCTGCTTTATGATCACACAAGTTCAGATTCATTTTTGAATAGGCAGATGAGCCAATAACTAGTATAGATACTGAGCTATAGATTGTTAACTCTCTTTCCATCCTAGTTTATGTGGTGATGTTTGATTAAGCACGGAATCCAAAACTTGTAGCCTAGAACAAGCCATGGACTTCTGTGTGGCTATAAATCATCTATGAGACGTTCAAAGTGTTGATACGATATTCTTTTTGGAACAGATTGAAAAGAAAAGTATATAACATATAATGGGAGATATAGAGTAATTCCCTATACCAATATCACACTTTAATAGAGTATATGTATCAGCTATGATACAACAAAGAATGTACTCTCAACAATTACTTGGCAATCGAAGGCGATCTTCGATGATGCCTTGATGTTCTCCTTCTTAAGGCCCACCTTTCTTTTATATCACGATTATCGCCTACTTGAGATTCAATGGAGGATTCTTCGTTTACCTTCAAACCCTGGGAACCATCGTTATTGGAAGATCCTCGTATTCTAGCTGCTTCAGCAACCAAGTCTGTTATAATCATCTCGGTTGTCTTGGCAGTTATTCCTCTAAGATACCATGAAATGGGAGGAGGAGGTACAATAGCTGGTTGAATGAGTTGCTCCAAGCTAACCGTTGATCCAATCCTTCCTTTTCCTTTAGTATATGAAATGTAATCCGCTAACGTCTTAGGTTTGAAGGGATGACAAAGATGTTCATCAACAAGCAGGGGTTCCACTTTCCAACGACCTTCAAATCTTTCCATGAATCCAGTTTTCACTTGCTTGAACTTCATCTAAACAATCGTAAAAAACAAGTCAAGAGTATGTAGGAGAGCTACATTTGATGTTACAGAAGCTATGGAAAAATTCCTTAGTTTAGGATAACTGAACTCCCAGTTTTCTTTTCCATAGCAGTTTCGCGAACTGGAATCACTCAGAAGTATAGTGAACCGTGATGCGAGGTTGATGTTAGATACTGTTGTTGCTTGAAAGAAGCACTTAACGCAAAGCTCAAATCTTTAGGCACAAAGAAGTTCTTTTGTCTAAAAGCACCGGTCCTCAACACTTCTTTCAGTCTGTAACTATGCTTGCATTTACAGTCAAAGGCGCAAATCTACTTATAAATTACTTGGAGACTCGGGATGGTAAACAAGAGTTTGCAATTTCGTGCTGCACAAGGATATAGGTTCGCTATATATCAAGATGAGACAAATGGTTCCAATTTGCGTAGTCACTTATGCAAGCTGCCAGGTTGGTCCAACAGATTGGTAAATATGATGCACACAGACCTAATATTATTTTCAGCATCAAAACTTAATGCAGAAATTTACTGGTACTACTCAAAGTTCAAATACTTGTATGATGGGTTGTGTTTCATTAAATGTGGACTCAATTGACTTCTCATGTTTTCCTTTAATTCACGACGCAACATAAGAAACAGGCAGTGTGGTCTAACATGTAAAAAACCAGCAAGTAATCAGTGATCAGGTTAGTCATTACCGTGTAGTCTTCTCTGTTTTGGTCGACTAATACATGAACAGATATTGTTCCTGACCACCAAAGAAATCTCCATATTGCAGCTTGGTCTAATTCCACTACTTGCCTTGAACCTTCATCAACCAACACCTTCCTTGATAATACTTCCTGAAATTATATGTAGAAACTTCAGATCATATTTAGAAGGGAGAAAGCACTTGATAATGAAGCTTAAGAGAAGAAGAGAGTAACATAAGAGATAAACAGAAAGAAATTTTAAGCCTTTGATACTACTTCCGTTGAAAAGATTGTGATGAGACGAGGACTTTCAACATAGTAATATGAGATATCTTACCTTGATATTCTTGAAGACTCTTCTATTTTCAGGGTCGGTTACAATGTCAAACACGGTATCTGGGGGCAGTCCAATATTAACTTTCACATTCGGGTTGCAAAGAGAACCTTTGGGTACACTTACCTGCAAGGATTAAAGTTCACAAATCATAACGCCTCATAACAAAATCAAACAACATAACTAAGCTCTACTAAGTACAACACATGGGGTGGTCACATCTGAACATGTGACTTCTCAGAAAAAATATGAACTTTGAAAAAATCAAATCTGTTATGATCCTCCTTACTTCCTTGTTTGGTAGAACTGAATAAGTACACTCTGGAATATCTGAAAAAGTTGGAATTATCAAGAGAAGATTAACAAGGCTCGTGCACAAGAGCAACATGCACTAATCAACATAACGTTGAAATCATCCTTTTTAGATATAGCACAAGAAACTAGGAGGTCATTTTTCCATTAGGTGCTATGAGGGAATAGCTTCAGCAGTCCATTGACTGTAAAGTTTGGCAATAGGAAATTTACATCCTACAAATAATTTCACTACAGTATTACCTTTACATATGACGGGGGATCAACCCAATTCGGGTTCTCTTTCCAAGATTGTAATTGCTTCTCTTTATCCACATCTATGACTACAGCTGCTCCTCTGTTATTACCTCTCATGATTGATTTATCATGAGCGATTTTCAATCTTTTGAAATTTGACTGCAGCAACGAAGAAAATTTGTGAATATATATAGATCATATATACGTCGAGAAGCATATTGAAGAGGGAGGAACAAACCTTAACACAATCTTGGATCTTTTCCTGGAATCCTGAGAAAATAGACTGGATCATTGGATGAGGTAATCTATTATGTACATTGCTCGTATTCTCCAGTGTATCTATTCCCTGACCCTCCGTCTTCATTGAGCTAATCAAAACCTGCATAATTGCAAGTATTAGTTTATCCAACAATTTTATATCATCATATACAACAGCATGCTTCTGGGATTGAAATAAATATCAAACCACGAAATTTCCAAAAGAAGAAAACACGTTTATATTGTACTCAATCTCGACAGATTTACCACATTGACACAAAAAACATTCTTTCACAAACTTCTTAGTTCCATTTTGGAGTTGGAAAAACTCAAACTTTGGAATCAACACTTTCTAAAACAGAGGAAGTGGATAAAAATTGTATTCCATACAATAACAACTATGCCCTCGGTTCCAAACAAGTTGGGGCCGGCTATATGAATCCTTTACTAGCCATGTTTCTCCATCAAAGTTGTATTCCATATTGAAATCAATATCAAACCATACAATTCCTAAAAGAAGAAAGCAGGTTATAATGTACTCAATCTCGACAGATTTTCCACATCGACACGAGATGCATTCTTTCGCAGATTCCTTATTTCCATTTTGGAATTGGAAAAACCAAAGCTTTTGGAATCAACATGCTCCTAAAGTAAAGAGAGCCAACTTTTTGGTCTCTGTCAAATAACGCCTAGAGCGACTACAAGTTTGACCAAACAACTCAACTTTCTAAAGCAAACTATTGAAAAACAGTTTCTGTTGCTACTCAAAAACACACTTTTTGGCTTACGAGAAGTTTGGCCAAACACCTCAACTTTCTTCAAAAAACAAAACTCTTAAAAAGCAGATTCTGCTACTTACTCAAAAATACCTTTCTCTAAAAGTTTGGCCAAACACTTTTTTTTTCTCTAAAGAGCAGTTTCTGCTACTTACTCAATTCTCTAAAATAAGCATTTTTTACCTAATACTTACATATACACATTCGCTTCCTAGAAGTTTGGCCAAACACCTCAACTTTCTTAAGAAAAATTCCTAAAAAACAGTTTCCGCTACTACTCAAAAACACTTTTTCTCCAAAATAAGTACACTTTTCATCTTTCTAAAAGTTTGGCCAAACACGCTATTATAAGCCCGTCCACCCACTACCAACAGCACAGAGACACTGTTAAACCTATTCAAATTCCCATCAACACATAAAATTTCATCCAATTTCGTAAAAATGAAAAAAAATTGGATCCACAAATTGCTTGAGCCGAAACTAAAAAATTTAGATAATAAATCAAACATCCAGCAACAAATCATCTGTATTATGAATTCAGATCGCTAATTTTGAGTACAAATTACAAGCAAAAAAATGGGTAATTAAGAGTAATTAATAGCTCAAAATTCCAACAAAAGGGACAGCAAGAACAGATTTACCTAAAAAATACTTCAAATTCAAAGCTTATCAAGTTGAGAAATTGCTCAGAATTTGTGCATTTCGCGTTTTTGCCAAATGAAATTTGAGTGGCTTTCCGTTTTTTGAGTTTGTAATGAAAAGTTCATTCTACGTTTAATAGTGTTCTTGAAGCACGTGAGCCACGCGTTGAATATGGATAGATGGTAATTCCACCATTCCTTTTTATCTCCTCTTGTGGGCCCGGTGAGGCGGAATTAGGATTTCGACTTTTTTAGTGGCCCCATTGAGGCGGAGTTAGGATTTTGATTTTTTAAGTGGCCTCGTTGAGGTGGAACTAGGATTTCGACATTTTGAGTGGCCCCGTTGAGGCGGAATTAGGATTTCGACTTTTTGATTTTTGAATTTAATTATAATGGATGTTAAGTGATAGTAGTTGAGTTTTAAATTTAATATTTATATATATATATATATATTTAATGAATTTGTTAAAAATATAAATACGTTGTTTGTGCAAAATTTACTGAATTTGACTGAACCAGCATGCGGGCTAACTTGATTTCTGTCAGTGGGAGGTCCTTGTTTCCGTTATCATATTATTTGTGATTGTCGTTGTTCTTTACTTCTTTGTATTTATTTTACATACTCATTGTTTAATATGCTTCACTTGAGTAGAGGATCCATTAGAATTTTTTTTTTTCTTACAGTAAAGTTGTATATACACTATTCTCTTTCTACCTCAACATTACACTAATTTATTATTGTTTTGATATTTAATACTCGTATTAAAACTTGACTAATCTAAGTTTACACGTTGCATAATTTATTTCTAAAGACAACAATCCTAACCAAATTTTTTTAGGCTTGACATCTCACCCATCTACGACTAATGGATGATATTCTACGATTCAACTTTAAGTAAACGTTTCTATTAAATTATTAATTAAATAAATAATTGTACTATCTTTACCCTTTTCAGAATTAGTTTACATATAACAATTTCTCTTATAAAATTAAAGAAAACAAATCAAATTGTCATCGAATTACTTGAACAGATCTCTCACAACACAATTCCAATGATATACACATATTACCATATCAAAGCCAAAAACTCTCTTATAAAATTAAACAAAAAATAATAATTATAAATACATTTCATTTTAGTTCAGATTGATCCATGAAAAATCTCATTAAAATATTTTCAAAAAGACTTTTATAATTTGATGAACCAATAGTTTTATTATGTACTAAAAATTATAAAATAACAAATAAAACAAAAATTGAATGAGTTAAATTTTGACTCATGTTTTAGTCAATTTTGACCCAAGTAATTTTTAGACGGGTCATTTATTATCTTAAGCACACCCAAAATCAGCCTATTTACTACCCTCTAGTTGGGAATTGAGATCACTCTAGAAGTCCCGATTTTGAGTTCATGTGAGTGGAGAAATACCATCTCAAGAAATATAAAACCTGAAAGACATACATATAAATTTAATCGGACTCTAACATAGATATCGGATATAAAAGAAGAATTGTCCCACATCGGAAAGGTAATAATAACAACCGAGATTCACCCTCTATAAAACGACCCCTCTTGTCCGAATTTGAATCTCTATTTACCGCTTGATTTCCCATTTTTTTTCTTCTGCAATTGAAGAAGAACAACAATGGCGGATCATTCTTCTGCAGTAATCCCTACTCTCCAGAACATCGTGGCGACGTTGTCTCTAGACTGCGGTAAATTAGACCTCAAAGCCATTGCACTTCAAGCTCGAAACGCAGAGTATAATCCGAAACGTTTACCTGCAGTGATCATGAGAATTAGAGAACCAAAAACTACAGCATTGATCTTTGCTAGTGGGAAAATTGTTTGTACAGGAGCCAAAAGTGAACACGATTCGACGCTAGCAGCACGAAAATACGCTAGAATTGTACAAAAGCTTGGTTATCCTGGAGTTAAGTTTAAGGATTTTAAAATCCAGAATATTGTTGCTTCTTGTGATGTTAGATTTCCTATTCGACTTGAAGGACTTGCCATTGCTCACAGTGCTTTCTCAAGTTACGAACCAGAAATATTTCCTGGATTGGTGTATCGTATGAAACAACCGAAAATCGTGCTGCTGGTTTTTGCTTCTGGAAAAATTGTCATCACTGGAGCCAAGGTTGGAGATGACACATATGCTGCATTTGACAACATATACCCTGTTCTAACTCAGTTCAGAAAGAAGAGTCGGCAATGAGTTGATAGTAACAAATTATCATATTGAATTGAAATTTTTGATACCATAGTTTTGTATTTATGGTATTTGATATGCATTTTAACCAGAAAAGAGCTAGTCTTTGTTACAAGTTTATACTCGAACCTAAACAATCAGCAAATTACATACATTCAACCATTGTATTACAAAAACATTTCAAAAGTGACATCCTAGGAAGCAAATGCCATAACCACACAGATTCAGAACCGTCTTTTTTTGCCTACTCCTGGTGCTTTAAAAAAAGAAGAAAAAAGACGTAATAAAAAAAAATGGAACTAGATAAAAACCCGCCTGCATCCAGGATCAATCCGCAACAACTCTACTTCAACTTAGGCCTGTAAATGGAGGATGTTAGGTAAAAAAGAGCAAATTCAATGTGTACATAGAAAATTTGTGACAGGAACTTTTATCAATTAGGAACTTTAATCACTACCTTATTGGCAATGTTGTTTGAAAGCCAATCAAGCCCCTCGTAGAGTCCCTCTCCAGAAGTTGCACAAGTGCTCTGGATGTACCTGAATATAGGCAAAGGGGAAACATTTTAGCATGTCTTTAACAGAAAGGGATGTTGTCACATGTTCTGGCAGAGCGTTTACCAGTGACGCTGCCTGAGGGAGTGGAGTCCAAGCTTATCGGTTATTTCAGCAGCATTCATTGCATTAGGAAGATCTTGTTTGTTAGCAAAAACAAGCAGCACAGCATCCCGAAGCTCATCCTGAGACATATAGGAACAACAAAGGTTAAACTCAATTCAAAGTATCATCTAGTTCTTTATGCACTTTCTGGTTTAATGAATAGCGGACGGTAGATATCTGAAAATAAGATAAAAGGAGGGTGTAAGCAGCAAAGAGAACTTGGACTGTGGTTTCCACGTGCATTCCTCCTATATCCTACCTCCCCGTACCTTTTTTCCCTGTGTTCTTTTCAAGCAACAATGGACTCATACACGCACAACATGGAGTAAAAAGTTGTCCAAAGTATTATAAAGCTTCTGTTTTGCCTGTTTGTTTAAAAGACGAGGTAGTAGGAATAAGTTCTCTTTTCCACACCCATTTATTCCCAAATTCTCTATATACATCACTAACTACTTAATTGCCAATCTGGAGTTCTCACATGTCTCCTATAAAGGATGAATGTTGTTGAACTGTCTCAGTTACGTGATACATTCCACCAATGGTAACATTTAGCTTGTGCATCTTTCGACCTTAACAACCAAAAGTTTATGATTCAGTCCAATATGACACAAAATCTAACCAAAAATACGAAGCAGACGCAACTATCTGTACCTACAATGAAGCTCACATCAAAATTGAAAATTCTTAATCTATATTTTACCAGGAACCTTTTGAAGATAATTTTTCTTAGTGATCTTAATGCTAAAACGGTCTCATCACCAACTCAGGAGTTTTAGTTCAAGAGGATGTGTGACAGTAGATCATAAGCAGTAACCACTTCCCTGCTCAAAGAAGATGACACGCAAATGCTTGAGCCTTGAGAAGCAGTTGCAGAGTGGTTTCAAGGTCATTGAAAATATCAGCCTTTAAGTAACTAAGTAGTACATAATGAACGCAGAATAACAGCCACCTAAATGATGTGTTGCATACATAGAACTGATCTAGTTAAACTTATAGCCTAGAGAGGCTATTATCATATACCATTTAGTATAAATAGTCCACTTGTAAGGGAAGCATTTTAAGTAAAGTATGCAGAATCATTCACATAATTCCATGCCATTTAGCTCTTGGGTTGTAGAAGTCAAATTTGACACCAGCAAGAATAACACAAATTACAAAGAGGGCGAGGATTATTACCTCATTCAACATCCTGTGCAATTCATCTCTTGCCTCCCCTACACGGTCTCTGTCATTGCTATCAACCACAAAAATGAGACCCTGAGTGTTCTGGAAATAGTGCCTCCACAATGGACGGATCTGCCAAAGCAAACATAAATAAGCTGGGTAGTTTAAATACTATTCCATGCAACATAAGTAGAGAGGGAAGTTGAGGCAAGACTAATTTTGTCTAACAGAGACCATAACTTTATGCAGAGGATAAGTCTTTGGATTAAAAATTTAAAACAAAGAGTATACCTTGTCCTGACCCCCGACATCCCAAACGGTGAAGCTGATGTTCTTGTATTCAACAGTTTCCACATTGAAACCTGAAAATTATCAAATTATTATTGATGGCTCATCTTAGCAGGCAGCTATGTTATCAACATCTTATTAAACTGATAACAGGCAGACAATACAAGATAAAATCTTCAGTAACACTAGGCTTTTGCTAATCAGAGCAGAGAAAATAAATCATTAATCAGAATTAATACTTCCCTTTTTATTTAGTGCATTTTAAAGGAAATTTCTGTGAATTATAAACAACACACACTACTAAACAACTAAAGACAATCACATCGACTAAATATTGGTTTCACTCTTACCTGTGCACAGGCAGGGGGGGGGGGGGATTTGTGTTATTTCACCAGAAAATGTAGTCTTAGTCAATATTCTTAAAAATGATATTCACGAGTGATCCAAAAGGAAATAGCTGTCTGAAACACAGGTATTTCTACAATACCGATAATCTAAGCTTCTTTTTAGGAGCCTTTACATTTGCATATTTTACAATCATAAAGAGATCATCACACACGCAGTCATTAAGAATCAAGATCACATATTTAGAAGTTCAAAATAATTATTTTGATTATAGACCACATGCCCCTGATTAGACATTGCTTTCCCTGGATCAACAGAAAGAACAGACAGATGAAGGATGACTAAGTATAACAAACTAATCAATTGCAGCAAACAGTAAAAGTAGAGGGACAGTTATAGTACTAGTTCTATGCACATTTTCTGTCTCCTTATCAAAATGATAGATTAGTCTTTCTTTGGGGCAACTAAGTAGCTCAGTTGGTTAGGTACCTAAACTTTCACATTGTTGGTGACTGGTGAAGGTCCGATTCCCCACCTTGTAAAATCCCCTCCCCCCCTTTCCACTTTCCCTATCCCCATTTTATTTTTTTTATTTTTTAAGAAGCAATAGGTTCGTCTTTTGAGTCATAATTGCAACAGAACTAGTCATACTTATACAACTTAAAACTATAGAAATGTTATTGCCAGGCATTTTGCTGCATGTCAGTAAAGTACATACCAATAGTTGGAATGGTGGTGACAATTTCTCCCAGCTTGAGCTTGTACAATATGGTGGTCTTACCAGCTGCATCGAGTCCAACCATGAGGATGCGCATTTCCTTCTTGGCAAATAGCCGGCTGAAAAGCTTGGTGAATGTCAACCCCATTTCTCTTTCTTCTTAATGATCCCTGCATACATTACAACATTTAATTACACAAATCAAAAACCATAGTTCACAATCTAAGATCAAATGATACAACAGTACCAAAGATGCATCAAAATGAACAGACAACCCGACATCTCTTAGAAGATGGAGAATACGATTAACAAAATAGAACAGCCCGGTGCAAAACACATCCCGCATTCCCCGAGGGTATGAAAAGAGTCTGTCTACCCTGATGCATACATCACCAGTTTTACTCTCTTTTTTTGATAACCATGGTGTTCAGACCACCTTGCGTGCACTTGACTAATTCCATGAAATGCCTACCACTCCCACCGGCAACAATTACCAGATATGAGATAATTCTATCCACCAAGGCTAGGGAAAATGGGAAAAAATCACCTAGTGATTTTCTTTCTTCTTGGATTTGAACTTGATCACTACGTCACACCTTGGATGCGCATGCATAGCTAATTCTAGGACTCAAACACTATGATCTACCGGTCATATAGGTCACACAGAGAAAACTTTACCTAATTCCAATTCCAATTCCAATGTTCCTTTTCGACCTAAAATAAACTAAACAAAACAAAACAAAAATCTTACCAATATAGTAAAGTATTGATAACTCTGCCTAACAAAACTTAAGATCTAGATCAATAATTCACGAATCAAATCATCAAATTAGTACAATTTCTCAGAGCACGAAGCAAGTTTCATGTATCAATCTTCAGATCACATCATAACAACATAAATTCACAGAAAAATTGAATCAAAAGCTAAGAAAGCGTAAATCTGAGATTGATAAATCGAACAAATAGAAGATTTTACCTGAAGAACAGTTTGGCAAAGAGGGATCTAGTGAGAGAAAGCACGAGAGGACAGAGAGAGAGAGAGCGAGCTTGAGAATAACGCGAAATATGGTAATATTTCGGGGAAAGCAGAGGCGATAAATAAGTAAAGGATACCAAACTGCAATTTAGTTCAATTAGAATGACGGAAATGCCCCCACAATTTGATGTTGGGCGTCCGTTGAACATTCTTCATCGAAAAATTATATTTTTGTATATTGCATACATATAAACGTTAAAATTACTTTCTAATTTCTATGCATACATAATATGAACACCTCTTGACAAATTTTCTAATTTCGCCATTGAACAATAATATATCTGGTGTGATTCATAAGTGTAGTGTGGAAAAGTCGGTGTAGGTAGGCCTTATTACTATCTTGGAAGAAGTAGATGGTTTGTTTTTTCTCGATAAGATGTTCGGCTCACGAAAACATTTTCAATGAAAAAAAGACACATTTAAAAGCATGAGGGACTAATTTATAAACAAAACATATGCTCTCAAAGACACGACGGGGAATTGAACTATCAAGCTGAGTAACTAATGCCTACTTATAGAAATGTCATTGTTCAACTTGATGCACAGTAACTGTTCAACTTTGTTTTTCCCCCAAATATTTCTCACCAAAGCTCTGATACCATATAAGAAATAAACACTCGAAATATATTATTAAGACACATACACTATGTTATTACACTCAGCCCTATTTATACATACTACATTACAATCGTTTTCCATGAAGGAGATCCTATACAATCATATTCTTGTTCTAACGAAGCTTAAGTGGAATTGAGAACTCAAATAGCCGACCCCAACTTTTGTTTGGAACTGATACATAGTTGTTGTTATAACTAACTGCTCGATCATGATGATCGAGTCTACTTCAAGAGAACGAGGCGAAATGACGCTTATAATTTTTGTATGAGTTTCAGGGCACTGGAATATCATCATCTGGGGTAGAAAGAACTATGAGATAAGTTGGCAATCGAACTAGAATCACCTTGACTAAGCGAATACTTCTCCCAAGGCCCATGAAGTTCCATGGTGTTCTCATCAACAAATGGTGGATTAGTAGGTGCGGGCAACTCTTCTTCTTTCGCGAGGATCATCTGTAATGCCTTAGACATGGATGGACGTAGTGTTTGGATCTCTTGAGTGCACAAAAGCCCCACATGCAAAACTCTCGCGACCTCATTTTTCACATTGATGGTGTTGTAGTTGTGCAACATGAGATTCGGATCAAATAGTTCCTCCACTATACCGCGTTGATAGTAATCCCACACCTGTTAATTTCATCCAATATAAGAATTGAGAAAAATATGCAAAAAGTTCTTCAAGATTGAAAACTTTGGTAAGAAAAAAAATGGTGATGAACAATTACAATGGAAACTAAGCTTTCTGTATTTTCATCGTTTATGCTCCTGTTATTTTGCCTTCCAGTAACAATTTCTATTAGAAGAACTCCAAAGCTGTAAACATCTACTTTTTCTGTCAATTGGCCATGTGCCAAGTATTCTGGAGCCATATATCCTCTGCATATTAGACCATATTAGTTTTCATGTTTTTCTGTACTTTTACGCGAAAAAATTAGAAGACAAGATGAAGAAATACTAACAATGTGCCAGCAATGGCAGTGCTTATGTGACTTTTGTCTTCTTGGAATGACCTGGCCAACCCAAAATCAGCAATCTTTGCCCGGAGCTTCGAGTCCAACAGGATATTGCTTGCTTTTATGTCTCTATGAATTATTCGTGTCTTTGTGTTCTCGTGTAGGTATACCAAACCTTCTGCGGTCCCTATAATTATCTTAAATCTTTTCTCCCAATTTAGATCTTTACCTTTGGTAGGGTCTGTCAATTTTAAAGATAGAATCAAGATATGTGACAAAATAATTCTGATTTGGTTATGTTAAAACTGTAAGCAAAGGTGGTTACTTATATTCAACTTATTTTCACTTCTATTTTTAGTTGGTGCAATGACGACATGAGTATAGCTTAAATAGAAGTGAGGATTCATATAGCCGACCCCTGACTTGTTTGGGGCTGAAGCGTATAGTTGTTATTGTTGCAAAGTCTGGTTACTTACCAAATATGAAGCGATCAAGACTCTGGTTTGGGAGTAACTCGTATACAAGAAGGCTTTCCGGTCCTGAGCAGCTGCATCCCAATAACCTTATCAAATTGTTGTGCTCGACGCTACTGATTATGTTAACCTCGTTATAAAAATCTGCAGCTCTGTGTTTGTTGTTGAAGAATAGCCTTTTGACGGCGATCTCTCTCCCATCTGCCAAAACACCCTGCAACAAATCGGGCCTCAGACTCTATTTAATTGCCAACACTTCTAGTATTGCATTACCGTTATGGACAATCAACGAATTTAAACAATTCAACCATTACTTATATACCTTATAAACCGTGCCAAATCCACCTTGCCCAAGCTTGTTGACCTCATCAAATGACCCTGTGGCTTTGTCAAGAGTCGAATACTTGAAGTTTAAGCTGATGTCATGAAGGATCTTCACTAATTTCTCAGCATCATTTGCCCCTAACAAATTCAAAATTTCCCAGGAAAAAGCATGAGTAGGCCATAACGCCTCAAGTTAATTCTTGAAAATTGTCTTCAGTACAGTGTGTGCATTTCGCAAGATATATGGTCAGCCAATTCTTTTTGCTATTCTGATTTTTGCGAACCAGTTTTAGCAAAAGATACAATATATGTTCATCAACAATATCCTAATGAATTTTATAACTAATTTTTGGCAGAAAAGGATTCACCTTTTCTCTTCTTCTGGATTTGTTTGTTCTTCCAGACACCAATACCAATGAAAGCACCTACTCCCAAAACGACAAAGGAACTAACAACAACAATGACAATGACTGCAACTTTTCCTGCAATGTGGTGATTAGAAAGTTAAAAAAAAGATCACTTATCGGCAAAATTGAGTGTTTTGTCGATAAATAACAGGCAAATCAGGACGAAAAAAGAGTAAAGATTACCTCTTGATGAGCCTCTACTGGTAGAAATAGCATTGAGAAAATTTGAATCAGAATACCTAATGAAGCATCCAGTGTACAGAGCTCTACCTTCTGACCAAGGCAAGCATCCCAGCATGGATGCAGATGCATTTTGCAAACACGCTGCGCAGGAGTTTGCACTCAGAGTCTTCCAACAATCAGCGAGAACATAAGCTGTCATGGTGGAAGACCCGGGCACTGACACTTGAGCACGTGCGTAACCATTGTTACTCGGTGCATTTGCAACTGCTTGCTGAATGGCTCGCCTAGCATTCTGCTGGAACAATGAACCCTTTGTCGTCCTGTTTCCGCATACATGCCTGTCCTCTGGACCAAAATACTGGTCATAGAAGTTGTAATTGTCCGCTCGCATAAAGCAGCCATCAAGATAAATTCGCGCCTTGTTACTAGGGAAACACTTGGGAAAAACGGTTCGCGCTTCAGAGAAACATAAGACACAGTCGGGTAATGAAAGATCACCATAGCATTGACCAAGTCCATAGCTAGCATTTGGTCCAGTGCCTGTAGCTGCTACTCCATTTCCTCTAGTTCTCATTTGTTCACTTATAGTTTCCATTGTATTAACAAAATTTGAGACGGAAACTGTCGTTCCGTTTTCACATATGAGCTGGACTATCTGGGATCTTGGTTCAGCCACTGATGTATCTGGTAGAAGTAGGATCAACACAATAACAAAGTGACTACATAACATTGAAGGCGTTGTTCTTTCCATTTTTGCCAAATGAGCTGTACAACATAGAAACAATATGAGGGGATTAATTGAAGTACTATTAGAGAAGAAGAAATTAGCTTTGTTATGAGTACTTAGAGAAGAACAAAAGAAAGTAGTTTGTTTTGGACTGTGATAGTTCGGACTTTGTTTTAAAACACCTTTTTTGTGCGCATACTTGATTGTCTGTGAGTTTGTTTAGTTGAGTTTCTATTCTAAGCCAATATGAATCAGTAAAGTGACCCTGTCAGAACCATGATGCTTGAGGGTGCCCAACACCTTCCCCTCGGTCAACAAAATTTCTTAACCGGAACTGTCATTTGGAGTCGGACTAGTTTTAGAAACACAATTTGTCACTTTCAATCTTGAAATATATGATTTTTTTTTCTTTAAAAAAAGGGCGGAACAACTGCTAATTGTTGTCATCGTTGTTGTCCACCAATATCAATTATCACAGCCCCACAATCACCATCCTCAGCCACAACTACCATCCCCTCAATCACCACAGTAAGTCGTCATCCACCATCAACCATCACCACCAACTAAGATTACCACAATTACAATAACCACCAATCATTATGAGTAATCACCACCATTATATATCACCAATCACCACTATTAGCCACCACCCCTATTAACTATAATTACCATCCATCACAATTATCGGTAGCCACCACCATCACTAGCTACTACCCACCATCACCCCTAAGGATACAAAATTAGCCCATGAAATCATAAGCCGCCCAACCTCATGAAGTTTGGACGGATTATTGACCCGCCCATTTCAGCCAAAGGAAGTTGCACTAAAAGAAAATAAGAGAAAATTTAAACATAACACAACTCATAACAGGAAAATTAAGCAATTATCAAATCCCATTCACATTTACAAAAACAAAACAATACCAAATATGATATGCTATTCTTATCCTATATTTATATACATAACACCATAGTATGTAAGTTTGAAATTTGTACAAGTAATAGGTCAAGTTGGACGAATTGCTCTATGATCCATTGTTTAGCCCGTCATAATAACCCATTTATTGATTCAACCCAAATTCAGCTCAAATTAAAGAGCTCACTATCAAAACAACTTCATATCTAAAGCTCGAACTCGATACGGAACAAAGGATTACTTACCGCCCGCCGTAACCATTGAATCTAAGTGAAAATAGAAAGAAGTAAAGAATACTCACAAAGTTCTTCTGAGCTCTGAAAGGTCTGAATTCGCCGGATTTTGAGTCGGAAAAAGAGATCGCCGGTGCAACCTGATCAGCTGCTGCCAAAGTAGAAAAAAAGGGGGAAATTGAAAGGGAAATTTTATATTGAATGATGAGTCTTTTGTTGACGGAAAGTTTTTTTTTTTTTTCCGGATGATTTATGTTCGATATTTGTATTGAATTGGATTAAATTTGAATGATTATTTGAATAAGTGTTTGATATTCATATTAGAGTAGACTAAATTTGAACTCATACTGAAAAAATTGTAGGTGAAGAAAATATTTTCTAACAAAAACGACACTATACTTAATAAATAAAGAATTCGAATTCAAAATTTATGATTAAGAATAAAATATATTTATTACTTTACTATAATTTTTTTTGTTTTTTTTTGTGTGCGTGTGTGAATAAGAGAAAATAATTGTGGAAGAATTATTCTAAATAGAGACTTGGAAGTCAACAAGGGTCTTTTTCTACTTTACTTGCACTGCCCAAAGGAGAAAAAATATATATTCTTTGGTACTAATTTACGTAATAAAGTTTGATTTGATATAAAATTAGTTAGAAAATAATTTTTTTTGTGATCTTTGATATGTTGTAATTCTTTGTATGGATATATATTTTTTAAAGTTTGTCTTAATAAAAGATATAATATTTGTGGTACTATAAAAGTTTCTCATGTGTCCTTACTAGAAATTGATTAACTTTCTATTTATCGAAGAAAAAAAGAGCAAGACTTTCTAGAAAGTTATTGTAAGACTTTTTAAATTTATTTATAAGTTGCTTGTTTGACGATAAATCTTTTGTTATTATGAGGGCAAATTAGAGTAGTTATATTATCATTTATATTTTTTTAATATTTTTTTTTGTAAATAATCGAGCCTAAAACTCTCACAAAAATTATGTGGTCACAATATTTAGTATATTTTTATATGATATTCGAAATTCACACAAATTTAATTAATTTAAATTTATGTTACATAAAGGCCATTAATGTAATAACTAATCTTGCAAAAGAGAAAAAGTTGTCAGATGCAATATGGTACCTTAGAAGTCAAGTATATAATTTAATATTATGTCTATTACTCCTTCTATCACGAAATTACGTGTCCACTTTTAAATTGATACACCTATTAAAAAAATAATAATTAAAATAATAAATTTATCATTTTACCTCTATTAATTATGAAGTGGATGAATTAAAAACTTAAGATTTTCAAGAAGTTTTACCCTTTTCAAAGTAATTAATTGAGGGTATAATAGATAAAAAAAATTTGTCCTTTCTTGATTTGTCAAAATGGACAAGTAGATAGAGACAACTAAAAAATGAAAAATGGACAAGTAATTAGAGACATAAAAGTACTATTTGATGTGATATTTTTGTATTCTCGTGATTCAAACTTCTTAATTTATTTTTTAGTTTTTTTAGATAATATATATATATTTGAAGGCTATGTAAAAAATGTTTTAAATTATAATAACTAATAATTTAAAATAGGTAAAAGAAATATGAAAATAATGTGGACAAAGAATAATTCATTTGATTGTTAAAATCTAAATATCATCACATAAATTGAAATAAAGAGAGTAATATTTGTGTAACTTTTAAAAAATTGAAATATAAATTATATAAAAATCACACTGTGTATTGATCCAAACAGCTCTAGCTAGGAACAAATTATTTAAGCAACTTTAATGAAATAATGAAGATTCATATAGTTCATTCAAACTTATTTGGATTGAGGCTGTGAAAAATTAAAGTTGATTTGTTGGAAGTACAAAAAATATCATAGATATTTAGTAGAACTTTCTAGAGTTTTATAGAGATATCTATAGTATTTGTTGTATCTAAGAAAAGTCTAGATATTCTAGAGAATTGGATATTTGTAGTTAAAAAAAATATAGATAGTCTAGAGTTTTAGATATTTAAGGGAGATATTTGTAGAAAAGATTAGAATAGTCTAGATCCTTAGTATCTAGAATCATCCCTAAACAAGTATAAATTGGGGTGACCTTAGTCATTTGTAAACAACCCAAGAACAACTCAAATATAAGAGTCTTCTTCCATAAACAAGTTCTCCTTTCTAGTTTCATCTTCTTTAGTTGAGTCTTTCGATCTTAGTTAACGATCTTGGGCTAGCATAATGTTTCTCGATTATACTTTTCTTCTGCTATTCTCTAATGGTATCAGAGCCATAGCTGTAGATTGGCTTGTTGGTGTTATTTCAAGATCGGGTTAGAGGTAGATTCAACTAGTTTGTCTATATGGATTTTACCGGCTGTGTCAATGGACTGGGGATGGAGTTGTTGAATCAGTCCAATTATAAGGTATGGAAGACATGCATGGAGTCATACCTTGTGGGAGAGGATTTGTGGGATGTTGTTAATGGAAATGACACAAGTCCTCCTGCTGACGGATCGGAAAATAGTAGCGCATATAAGAAGTGGAAGAAGATTAATGCGAAGGCAGAGTTTGTCCTGAAGAGGTCAATATCCTCCAATTTATTTGATCATATTATAAGGTGCAAATCAGCTCATGAAATATGGAGGACCCTCGATCAGTTGTTCAACAAGAAGAATGAAGCTCGGCTACAAATATTGGAGAATGAATTGGCTAACACCATTTAAGGTAATCTCTCTATAGCTGAGTACTTTTTGAAGATTAAGAACTTATGTTCTGAGATATCTTTATTGAATCCGGAGGAGGCTATTTCTGAAGCACGAATGAGAAGAAAAGTCATTCGTGGGTTAAAACCTGAATATAGTCTATTTGTGACGTCGATTCAAGGATAGGCTCAACAGCCATCCTTCGAGGAATTTGAAAATTTGTTGTCGTCACAGGAATTACTAGCCAAGCAGTTGGCTAGTGTGTTTGTCAAAGATGGAGAAGGAGATGCTTTTGTAGCCGACAAGAGAAACTTCAAAGGAAAATCAAGAGATATGTCGCACTCTCGATCCTCAGGTGATTCAAGCTCGCCTGTAAAGAAGGAAGAGCCTTCTAACTATTATGGTAATTAAGAAGCCTCCCAGATGCTATCGATGTGGTAATGTAGGACACATAAAAAGATATTGTCGAGCCAAGTAGAGTAATATGGCTCAAAAGGTTGCTGAAGAAGAAGAATAGTGGGGAAAGTGGTTAGTAGGTGAGGCTCGAGCAATAGATGCTATGGTTTCCATCAATCTTGAAAAATATTGGATTGAGGATTCAGAATATAATGAAGTCGATCACATGGAGAGGCGAAACGTTGATATCATCAGTATGAAGCAAGAAATTATTAAAGATGTTCATACTGGTGATATGGTAGCTTCTATCAAAGAAATCAAGGAAATAAATTCTGAACAAGCAATGCCTGGAGCTATATATGCCGATGGTGACCTTTATGGAGAAAGTATTGAGGAAGATGTAAGGAAAGTTGAAGTCTCTGATCAATCATCAGCCATATCGAGGTCAGTCATTGGCTTAGATCAAATATTGGAAGCAAAAGGAGATGATGGATATCAAATAGATGAGGAAGCTGACATTGAAGGCCAAATTTCAGGCGGAGAGACAGTCGACATAATTATTGGAAGCTCTAAAGATGACAAACAATTTAAAGAGCTGAAAAAAGAATGTGTGGTGGATTTTGTGCTAGTGATGAGGCTTCACAGGAAATTGATGATCAGTTCATCACCAAATCAAATGAAGCGATCTAATAAAATTTCCTTGGTTTATGGAGATGCGTTAGAAGGAACGAGCTCCAGAATCTTGAACCCTAAAGTTTCAAATTTGTCCATCGCAAATGTTTATCCGAATAATACAACTATCGGGAAGCTAAGAAAAAGGGGGAGTCTGAGAACTCAACAAGGAGATAATTTTCATGGATCAATTACTAATGAAGAATCTTCATCATTTGAAGAACCAAGAGGACTTCAGAAGAAATTGTTGAGATCTTCACCATGAGACATGACGCAAAGCTTCGTTTGAGTTCTTCCGCGACAAGTGTGGGATAGTTTCCAAAAAATCACTTTAAGGGGGAGTATGAAAAATTAACGTTGATTTTTTGGAAGTATAAAAAATATCATAGATATTTAGTAGAACTTTCTAGAGTTTTATAAAGATATCTTTAGTATTTGTTGTATCTAAGAAAAGTCTAGATATTCTAGAGAATTGGATATTTGTAGTTAGGAAAAATCTAGACAGCCTAGAGTTTTAGATATTTAAGGGAGATATATGTAGAAAAGATTAGAATAGTCTGGATCCTTAGGAGTCGTTTGGTTTGAATTCAAGTTATGATGAGATTAGTTATGATGTGATAAGTTATGATGAGATTATTTATGATGAGATAAGTTATGCTAAGATTATTTTTTATTGAGTGTTTGGTTTGTTGTATTCAAAATAATAAATCTTAAGAACAACATATAAGTTTACAAAAATACCCTTCATGAATGTGAAAAGTAATGTATAAAAAGTGTTTAAAGGGATATTTTTGTCATTTAGTCATTTTATCCCGGGATTACTATACCACCCAAGGGAAGGGATAACTTATCCCGGTGTAAATTATTAATTCCGGGATAAGTTATCCCAAACTTGCCAACCAAACAACAAATTAAGTGGCACTATAATTTAATCCCAGGACTATTTGAAGTTATCCTTCACACCAAACGACACCTTAGTATCTAGAATCATCCCTAAACAAGTATAAATAGGGGTGACCTTAGTCATTTGTAAACAACCCAAGAACAACTCAAATAAAAGAGTCTTCTTCCATAAACAAGTTCTCCTTTCTAGCTTCCTCTTCTTTAGTTGAGTCTTCCGATCTTAGTTAACGATCTTGGGCTAGCAGAAGCTTTCTCGATTATACTTTTCTTCTGCTATTCTCTACAGAGGCATTGTTGTTGTAGCTAACAACTCGATCGTGATAAAGTCTACTTCAAGAAGACGAGGCAAAATGATGCTTATAATTTAGGCATAATACATAAATGATAACTCAAATTTGACCTCAGTTGATAAGTTAACACTCTAATTTTGTAAATGCACATTTAGACATCTCAACTCAGTATCAACTGACCACTATACAATCCAACCATCTCCATTATGTCTCATGACACCCTACGCTAACGTGACACATAAAATCTTGGAGGTATCCAGCTGATCATTTTGTAAGTTAAAGTGTTAACTATCACAATGAAGACGAATTTGTTAGAGTTTGATTTTAATGATGACATAATTAATATATGTTATTATGTACACATGATTTCTCTCTGGCAAAATCAGCCCTCAGATACACATTAAATCAAAAAGGAACAAACTAGCCACGTTATTTTGGAAATGAATCAATCAAGTATACTTTTTAGGACCTAATCTAGAATATTCTAAAAATCATCTTTAACGTTTTTACACTCCCTCTTAAAGTGATTTTTTGAGAACCCAAGCTTGTTGCATAAGAACTCAATCGAAGCTTTTGAGCGTTCCTTGGTGAAGATCTCAATAGTTTTCTTCGAATTCCTCTTAGTTCTTCCAATGAAGAAGGTTATTTGTAATCAATTGGTCTCGTATATATAAAATCTCCATCTCCATAGCGGCCTGACTTGATAATATTTTTGTGTAGCCTTTTTGAACGATGTGAATAATCTCCTTGCTGATTTTCCGAACTCCTCCTTTCTCTTAGCTTCCCGACAATGGTATTATTTAGAGAATCACTTTTCTCATCTAAGTCGATGACAATTGAAAAAACTACTTGGATGAGTACCTTTTAATAAATAATTACTGATTTTAGCAATACTTTTTATTTATTATCATTTATCGCAATACATAGTAATACTATGATAAATCTGCAATATGTATTAAAAGTGAATTATGTGTGCAATATATATGTATTATAACTGTTTTTTTTAAAAATATGTTATGTTTGCTTGGTAAGAAATTAACACATTGTATTATAAGTGTATTAAAATGTGTGATAAATGTATCATCCATCAATAAAACTTGTATTATATGTGTTCTATAAATTGTTCTCTGTAATATGTATTAACACTGTATTATAAATGTATTAAAAGTGATTAAGTGAAAAAAAATGTTATTGCTATAAATAATAAATATTTTCTTAATATAGTATATTTATGTTGTTGGTGCGACATTTTAATATTAATAAAAATATATTATATGTCACATTATATATCATGTTATGTCTATTGGTGGACATTACATTTGTGCCTCTTTACTCTCATCAATTGTGGAAGAAAGTGGTCATTAGTTGTTTGTAATTTATATAACCACCAACTCTTCATTTCACCTATTATTCTATCATTATGTCTTGTAACTTATGTAACATTTGGGTCATTCATTTGGCAAATTTACTGCCCACTATCTTTATATTCATTGCAAGGAAGAATTCATCACCTATAAATAGTGTGGTCTTCCTTGTGTTGGGGAGAAGTAGAGACAACAAGAGATGTACAAGAAGATATAGAGTGAAAAAGATGAGTTGTGTATATTGAGTTTATATTGAGATTAGTGTAGTGAAAGAGAGAGTTGAGACATAGAAAAATATTCTAAGTCTTCAGCTATATTTACTATACAAAAGAGGGTAATCATATGTTGAAGAATGTGTTCTTTTTGTGGAGCTTTAGACTCATCAACTAATCCGGAGTTTCTTGAGTTGTACGACGTTGTTGGGCTGTTGTATCCTGGAGGGGACAAGTCAAGAGTGATACTGCTGGATCGGTGTAGATTATGCCACAGTGGGCTTGAATCTCCTTAAAGAGAGCGAGATATCCGTGCCTCAGTCTAAAGATTATTTATTCATTTTTTGTCATTTATTTTCAACCGTAATTTATATTATTTGTAGTATATTCACCAACATATGTAAGTTTCCCATGACAATTTGACTATCAATTTTTTGAGAAGCCTCTACACTAGTGTAGAATCCATCACTAGATTTTCTTTCGAGCTCCTCAATAAATTATTTGTTAGCTTGAGACCTTCCAAAGATCATGTCATTTAATTCTCCATTTGAAATCAATGTTTGCACTAAGCCAATGATTGACCTTTTGATATGGCAAAAGATTGATCAGAGATTTCAACTTCTAATACATCTCCCTTTGTTGCTTTCTTTGAAATGCTCATCGTCGACATATATAGCTTCATCTACTTCCTTGATTTTTTCGATAATAGCTACCATATCACTAGCATGAACATCTTCGTAAGTTTCTTGCTTTATATCGATGACATCTTCGGAACATTTGGATCATTTACTTTGTCTTCACTTTCTAATCATTCTCTTATTTGCTAGGCAGTCCCCTCCCCCCCTACTTTTAGAGTTGAGGTGTCAATACGTACATAATCGTGTTTAGTTGCCAGTTGAGGTCAATTTAAAGTGTCTATGTATCATGCCTATAATTTATAATTCAGGGCATTGGGATATTATCATCTGGGGTAAAAAGAACTGTGAGATAAGTTGGAAATCGTAGCAGAAGCACCTTGTTTTACCGAGTACTTCTCCCAAGGGTTGTGAGTTTCCATGGTTTTCTCTTCCACGAATGGCGGCTTAGTAGGAGGAGGCAACTCTTCATCTTTCTTGACGAACATTTGTAATGCCTTAGATTTCTTGAGTGCACAAAAGCCCCACATGTAACACTCTCGCAACCTCATTTCTTACATTGATTGTATGGTAGTTATGCAACATGAGATTCGGATCGAAGAGTTCCTCCACTATCCCGTGTTGAAAGTGCTCCCACACCTGTTAATTTCATCCAATAAAGTTAAGATCAATGAACGTAAATATTGGTTCAAGAGAGAAGTGATTGATCAGAAATTACATCGGAAACTAAGCTGACTGTATATTCAGTGTTTTTTCTCTTGTTATTTTGCCTTCCAGTAACAATCTCTAGTAGAAGAACTCCAAAGCTGTAAACATCTGCTTTTTCTGTTAGCTGACCGCGTGCTAAGTATTCTGGAGCCATATATCCTCTGCATAAATTGGGTAAATCATCCATTATAGGACGATATTAGTCTTTGCATTTTTGTGTACTTTTACGCAAAAATAAAAGATGAGATGAAGAAATACTAACAATGTGCCAGCAAGTACAGTGCTTATGTGACTCTTGTCTTCTTGGAGTGACCTGGCCAACCCAAAATCAGCAATCTTTGCACGGAGCCTCAAGTCCAACAGGATGTTGCTTGCTTTTATGTCTCTGTGAATTATTCGTGTCTTTGTGTTCTCGTGTAGGTATACCAATCCTTCTGCTGTCCCTATAATTATCTCAAATCTTTTCTTCCAATTTAGATCTTTACCTTTGGTAGCATCTGTCAAATTTTAACGTTTGAATCAATATACGTGACAAACTCATTCGGGCATGCTTATATGAAAACACACCACTTAGTCTTAATGCAAAGTCGGTTACCTATGTTTAACTTATTTGTAATTTGATTTTTAGTTGGTGCAATGATGACATGAGTTTAGCTTAAATAGAATAGTGAGGGTTCGCATAGCTGACCCCTAACTTGTTTGGGATTGACACATAGTTGTTGTTGTGGTAAAGTTCGGTTACTTACCAAATATGAAGCGATCAAGACTCTGGTTAGGGAGGAACTCATATACAAGAAGGCTTTCCGGTCCTGAACAGCTGTATCCCAATAACCTTGCCAAATTTTTGTGCTGGACGCTACTGATTATGTTAACCTCGTTATAAAAATCTGCAGCTCTGTGTTTGTTGTTGAAGAACAGCCTTTTGACGGCGATCTCTCTCCCGTCTGCCAAAACACCCTGCAACAAAATGCGCCTCAGACTCTGTCTAATTGCCAACACTTCTAGTATTGCATTGCTGTTAACATAATCACACTACATTCATGCATTACATACCTTATAAACCGTGCCAAATCCACCTTGCCCAAGCTTGTTGGCCTCATTAAATGACCCCGTGGCTTTGTCAAGTGTCGAATACTTGAAGTTCAAGCTGTTTTGATGAAGGATCTTCACTAATTTCTCAACATCATTTGCACCTAACAAGTTCAAAAGCACGAGTAGGTCATAACGCCTCAAGTTAATTCTTGAAAGTTGTCTTCGATACAGTTGTGTGCAAATCGCAAGATACTCAGCAATATGTACATCATTGATATCCTAATGACTTTTATAACTGATTTTTGGCACAAAAGTATTTACCTTTTCTCTTCTTCTGGATTTGTTTGTTCTTCCAGACACCAAAACCAATAAAAGCAGCTACTCCCAAAACGACAACGGAACTAACAACAACAACGACAATGACTACAACTTTTTCTGAAATATGGTGATTTGAAAGTAAAAATTAGTTTATAAATAACCGGTAAACCAGGACGAAAAAAGAGCAAAACGTACCCCTTGATGACGAGCCTCCACTGGTAGAAATAGCATTGAGAAAATTTGTATCAGAATACCTCATGAAACATCCAGTGTAAAGGGCTCTACCTTCTGACCAAGGCAAGCATCCCAACATGGATGCAGATGCATTCTGCAAACACGCTGCGCAGGAGTTTGCACTTAGCGTCTTCCAGCAATCAGCGAGAACATAAGCTGTCATGGTGGAAGACACTTGAGCACGCGCGTAACCATTATTACTCGGTGCATTTGCAACTGCTTGCTGAACGGCTCGCCTAGCATTCTGTTGGAACAATGAACCCTTTGCCGTCCTGTTTCCGCATACATGTCTGTCTTCTGGACCTAAATACTGGTCATAGAAATTGTAATTGTAATTGGACGCTCGGATAAAGCAGCCATCAAGATAAATTCGTCCCTCGTTACTAGGGAAGCACTGGGAAATAACGGTTCGCGCTTCAGAGTAGCATAAGACACAGTCGAGTAATGAAAGATCACCATAGCATTGGGCAAGTCCATAGCTAGTATCTGGTCCAGTGCCAGTAGCTGCTACTCCATATCCTCTACTTCTAATTTGTTTACTTACAATTTCCATTGTAGCAGCAAAATTTGGAGCGGAAGCTATCGTTCCGTTTCCACATATGAGCTGGAGTATCTGGGATCTTGGTTCAGCCACTGATGTATCTGCTAGAAGTAGGATCAACACAATAACAAAGTGACTACACAACATTGAAGGGGTTGCTCTTTCCATTTTTGCCAAATGAGCTGTACAACATAGAAACAATGTGAGAGGATTAATTGAAGTACTATTAGAGAAGAAACTAGTTTTGTTATGAGTATTTATAGAAGAACAAAAGAAAATAGTTCATTTTGGACTGTAATAGTTCGGACATTGTTTTAAAACACCTTTTTTGTGCGCACACTTGTGTGTCTGTGAGCTTGTTTAGTTGCATTTCTATTTTAAGCCAATACGAGTCAGTAAAGAGACCATGCCAGAACCATGATACTTGAGGGTGCCCATCACCTTCCCCTCGGTCAACAAAATTCCTTAACCGAAATCCCAGTTGATGATCAGTCATTTGGAGTTGGACTTGTTTTAGAAACACAATTTTGTCAGTTTCACTGTTGAAAACCCTTTTGATCTTGAAAAATATGAATTTTTTTTTTTAGCAAAGGGCGGGACAACTGCTAATCGTTGTCATCGTTGTTGTCCTCCCATATCAATTATCACAACTCTACAATCACCATCCTCATCCACAACTACCATTCCCTCAATCACCCCAGTCAGTCATCATCTACCATCAGCCATCATTTACAACTATCACCACCAACTAGCATTACCATAATAACCACCAATCATTATGGGCAATCGCCACCATCACCAATCACCGCTATTAGTCACCACCCCTATTAACTATTATTACCATCCATCACAATTATCGGTAGCCACCACCATCAATTGCCATTGTTAACCACCCCACCAGCCACCACCATCACTAGCTACTACCCACCATCACTAAGAATGACAGAATTATCCCATGAAATCATAACCCGCCAAACCTCCCCGAGTTTGGACTGATTATTGACCCGCCCATTTCAGGCTAAGGGAGTAACTAAATCTCATCTATCTTGAAAGTTGCACTAAAAGAAAATAAGAAACAAATTAAACATAGCACAATTCATAACAAGAAGATTAAGCAATAATCAAATCTTATTCACTACAAAAACAAAACAATACCAGATATCAAATGCTATTCTTATTTATATATATATAAAACACCATAGAAATACCATAGAATATGAGTTTGAAATTTGTACAAGTAATGGGTCAAGTAAGACGAATTGAGCCATGACAAATTGTTTAACCCAGACAATAACCCATTCATTGATTCAACCCGCCCAAATTCAGCTCGAACTTCATTTCTAAAGCTCGAACTCGATACCTCTTACTTATTAAATACGAAGCATTTTTTACCGCCTGCCACAATCATTGAATCTCAGTGAAAATAGAAAGAATACTCACAAAGTCCTTGTGAGCACTGAACGGTTTGAATTCGCCGGATTTTGAGTCGGAAAAGAGAGATATCGCCGGTGCAAACTGATCAGCTGCTGTCAAAGTTGTAGAAACAGAGAAAACAGGGAAAATGAAGGGCAATTTGTGGACTAAATTTGAACGCATGCTGAAATTTTTTATAGGGGAAAGGAAATAAGTTGTGTTGGATATTTATATCGGAGAGGACTAAATTTGAACTCATGCCCAAAAACATTATATTGGGGGTGAAGAAAATATTTTTTAACAAAAAATATTATGTACTTAATAAAGAGCTTAAATTCAAATTTTAGGATTAAAAATAAAAAATATTTATTACTCTATCATAATATATATATACTAGACACATGTATCCGTGTTAACACGAGCTTAATATCTTAGTATTTTTTTATTTTACTTTATGTGATAGGTAGAATTTAGAAAGTTGATTAAATTTTAAGGAAAAATGCATAAGTACCCCCAACCTATGCCCGAAATCCCAGAGACACACTTATACTATACTAAGGTCCTATTACCTCCCGAACTTATTTTATAAATAATTTTCTATCCCTTTTCGGCCTACGTGGCACTATCAACCAGATAGCTTGAAAAAATTGTCAACACGCGCTGAGCCCAGAAGATAGTGCCACCTAGGCCGAAAGGGGTAGAAAATTATTTATAAAATAAGTTCGGGGGTAATAGGACCTTAATGTAGTATAAGTGTGTCTCTGAGATTTCGGACATAGGTTGAGGGGTACTTATGCATTTTCCCAAATTGTAATATGATTTTGTGATATTTAAGTTGTTAATTATTTTTAGTCTGAGCAAATTTAATGTGAAGAGGTCCGTTAAGATGTCCATAATTAAAGTATTTTTCGTCACCGATCGTTAAATATTTATTCAAAGTAGTTACAAGATATAAACAAATATTACCGACATTCAAAATAATAAAGCAATAACTAAATAATATGAATTTAAAACTAAAAGTCATAGCTAAAACAGATTTCATAATTTCGAAAAAATTATACATCAATTAAATTAAAATAAAAGAAATAAAATTTTAAATTATTTTTCCGAAATACACTGAAGCAGTAAGAGAATATTTTGTGTGTGTGAACCAGAGGAAAATTTGTGGACGAATTATTTGTTTGAATTTTTCAAAATGAAGGCTTGGAAGTCTACAAGGGTCTTTTTCTACTGTACTTTCACTGCCAAAGGAGAAGAAAAAAGAAGAAGAAAGAAAGATATTCTTGTGTTCAAATTTATATGACAAAGTCTAATTTGATAGGAAAATTAACAAGAAAATAAATATTTTTGTGATCTTTGACATGTAATAATTCTATGTGTGGATCTAAATTTTTTTGAAGTTTGTCTTAAAAAGGGGAAAATGCATAGTTACCCCAGCCTATGCCCGAAATCTCAGAGACACACCTAAACTATACTAAGGTCTTATTTGCCCTTCCCGAACTTATTTTATAAATAATTTTCTACCCCTTTTCAGCCTACGTGGCTGAGTCCATGACTTCAACTATGTTAGGCGCGTGAGTGTTATTTTTAGACTACACTGACCAATAAAAATTGGCCACGTGTTAAAATAAAGTTGAAAAAAGAAACCTCATTAACTCAGATGTCTTCTTCTTTATCAGAGTGTTCTTCATCTTTTGAAAAAAACAAACCTCCATTATTCTTCAAGTTAAATCATAACATAAACCCTAAAAAATAAGCATGAAGTTACATTTCACTCAAAGATCGAAACCTATATTTAACAACATATCATAACCCCTGCGAAATATAAGTATAACAGTAACAAAAAGCAAAATAAAATCAAGAAAGAACTAACATTTGAACTCAACCACGATTCTTGATGACTTAGAATAATGAAATCGACCCACAGATGCACGACTGAAATCGACCCACACATGCACGATTGAAATCGAACACTAAGTACCAAAATCTAACATAGAAAATCAATTATGAGTTTATATTTCTGAAAATCGAATTTCTGAAATCGAATTTTTGAAGATAATTGTTCTTTCCCTTGTTCCTTTTGGTAAAGTTAAACTTCAAAAAGGAAGATGAAATTTTGGGAAGTGTAAAAGCTACTTTTTGAACGGATAGTTTGTCTTTTTAGAAAGTTAAAAAAGTGGGGCCCAGCGCGTGTTGAACAATACTTTCAAGCTATCTGGTTGATAGTGTCACGTAGGCCGAAAAAGGGTATAAAATTATTTATAAAATAAGTTTAGGGAGGTAATAGAACCTTAGTATAATTTAGGTGTCTCTCTGGGATTTCGAGGCTAGGGGTACTTATATATTTTCCCTTAAAAAAGATATATTAATATTTATGGTACTATAAAGGTTTCACATGCGTCCTTATTAAAAATTGATTTAACTTTCTATTTATAGAAGGAAAAAAAAGTCCAGGACTTTCTAAGATGTTGATGTACGACTTTTTTGAAAGATATTTATTTACAAGTTGCTTGCTTGATTGCAATCTTTTTTAGAAAGTCGTTGTTATAAAGCTTTTCACGAAGTTGTAAGACTTTTCAAGAAACTGCTTGCATGAGTTATTTGTTAGCTACTTGTCTGATTTCAAGTTTCTTTCTTCAAAAAGTTTGTTATTATGAGAGCAAATCAGAGTAGCTACATTATCATTTGCATTTTAAAAAAAAATAAAAATAAAGTCGATGTAAATAATGGAGGCTGAAACTCTCACAAAAATTATGAGGTCACAATGTTTGGTATATTTTAGGTTATTAAAGTGCACAATTGTATATATAATCTTAATCATTCAAATGTGCCACAACGCCTCAAGCTATTTCCGTGATTTTCAATATTTTCCAACACAAACAATCTTAATCATTCAAATGTGTATTCAGATTCAAATGTCTAAATCTTAATGAAAACAAACGAGGCCTCAGATCCACATTAGATCCCAAACTCACAGCTGTTTAGTTGCCAGTTGAGGCCAATTTAAAGAGTCTATCTTTATATCATGCCTATAATTTATAATTCAGTTTCAGGGCATTGGTATATCATCATCTGGGGTAAAAAGAACTGTGAGATAAGTTGGCAATGGAAGAAGAATTGCCTTGTTTAAGTGAGTACTCCTCCCAAGGATCATGAAGTTCCATGGTTTTCTCATCCACGAATGGCGGCTTAGTAGGAGGAGGCAACTCTTCGTCTTTCTTGACGAGCATTTTTAATGCCTTAGACATGAATGGACGTAACGTTGGGATCTCTTGAGTGCACAAAAGTCCCACATGTAACACTCTCGCAACCTCATTTTGTACATTGATTGTATGGCAGTTATGCAACGTGAGATTTGGATCGAATAGTTCCTCCACTATCCCGCGTTGAAAGTGCTCCCACACCTGTTAATTTCATCCAATAAAGTTAAGATCAACAAACAGAAATGTTATCCAAGATTAAAAATTTGGTTCAAGAGAGAAATGATTGATCAGAAATTACATCGGAAACTAAGCTGACTGTATCTTCGTCGTTTTTTCTCTTGTTATTTTGTTTTCCAGTAACAATCTCTAGTAGAAGAACTCCGAAGCTGTAGACGTCTGCCTTTTCTGTTAGCTGACCGTGTGCTAAGTATTCTGGAGCCATATATCCTCTGCGTAAAAAAGGTAAATCATCCATTATGTTAGTCTTGGCATTTTTGTGTACTTTACGTGAAAAATTAGAAGATGAGATGAAGAAATACTAACAATGTGCCAGCAATGGCAGTGCTTATGTGACTCTTGTCTGCTTGGAATGACCTGGCAAGCCCAAAATCAGCAATCTTTGCACGGAGCCTCGAGTCCAACAGGATGTTGCTTGCCTTAATGTCTCTGTGAATTATTCGTGTATTTGTGTTCTCGTGTAGGTATACCATTCCTTCTGCTGTCCCTATAATTACCTCAAATCTTTTCTCCCAATTTAGAGCTTTACCTTTGATAGGGTCTGTTAAATTTTAAGGTTAGAATCAACATACATGACGAAGTCATTGTGCCGGTTATGTGAAAACACACCACTTAGTCTTAATGCAAACTCGGTTACCTATGTTTAACTTATTTGTACTTTCATTTTTAGTTAGTGCAATGATGACATGAGTTTAGCTTAAGTAGAATAGTGAGGATTCATATAGTCGACCCCTACTTTGTTCGGGACTGAGGCATAGTAATTGTTGTTGCAATGTCTGGTTACTTACCAAATATGAAGCGATCAAGACTCTGGTTAGGGAGGAGCTCGTATACAAGAAGGCTTTCCGGTCCTGAGCAGCTGCATCCCAATAACCTTGTCAAATTTTTGTGCTGGACGCTACTGATTATGTTAACCTCGTTATAAAAATCTGCAGCTCTGTGTTTGTTGTTGAAGAATAGCCTTTTGACGGCGATCTCTCTTCCGTCTGCCAAAACACCCTGCAACAAATTATGTCTCAAACTCTGTTTAATTGCCTTGCTGTTAACATTCAGCCATTACATACCTTATAAACAGTGCCAAATCCACCTTGCCCGAGCTTGTTGGCCTCATCAAATGACCCCGTGGCTTTGTCAAGTGTCGAATACTTGAAGTTCAAGCTGTTTTGATGAAGGATCTTCACTAATTTCTCAACATCATTTGCACCTAACAAGTTCAAATTTCCGAGGAAAAGCACGAGGAGGCCATAACGCCTCAAGTTAATTCTTGAAAGTTGTCTCGGTACAGTTGTGTGCAAATCGCAAGACATATACTCAGCAATATGTACATCATTGATATTTTGGCACAAAAGTATTTACCTTTTCTCTTCTTCTGGATTTGTTTGTTCTTCCAGACACCAAAACCAACGAAAGCAGCTGCTCCCAAAACGACAACGGAACTAATTACAACAACTATGACAATGACTACAACTTTTCCTGCATTATGGTGATTTGAATGTAAAAATTAGTTCATAAATAACCGGTAAACCAGGACGAAAAAAGAGCAAAACGTACCCCTTGATGACGAACCTCCACTGGTAGAAGTATCATTGAGAAAATTTGTATCAGAATACCTCATGAAGCATCCAGTGTAAAGGGCTCTACCTTCTGACCAAGGTAAGCATCCCAACATGGATGCAGATGCATTTTGCAAACACGCTGCACAGGAATTCGTGCTTAGTGTCTTCCAACAATCAGCGAGAACATAAGCTGTCTCGTTGGAAGGACCGGGCACTGACACTTCGGCACGCGCATAACCATCATTACTCGGTGCATTTGCAACTGCTTGCTGCACGGCTCGCCTAGCATTCTGTTGGAACAATGTACCCTTTGTCGTCCTGTTTCCGCATACATGCCTATCCTCTGGACCTAAATACTGGTCATAGAACATGTAATTGTCCACTCGAAAAAAGCATCCATCAAGATAAATTCTCCGTCCGTTATAAGGGTAGCATTGGGGCAGGAGAGTTTCCGCTTCAGAGAAGCATAAGACGCAGTCGACTAAAGAAAGATTACTATAACATTGGGCAAGTGCATAGTTAGTATCTAGTCCAGTACCGGTAACTGCTACTCCATATCCTCTAGTTCTCATTTGTTGACTTATGTTTTTCGTTGTATCCATATAATTTGTGACGGAAGCCCCCGTTTCATTTCCACATATGATCTGGACTATCTGAGATATTGATTCAGCCACTGATGTGTCTGGTAGAAGTAGAATCAACACAATAACAAAGAGACTACATAAAATTGAAGGGGTTGCTCTCTCCATTTTTTCAGATAAGCTGTACAACATAGAATGAGAAAAATAAGAAAGATCAATTTTCACTCGGCATAAGTTTATATTTTCGTATCATAATATGTCGATCAAGGCATAAGTTCAGTACAGAACCCACAAGACAAAAGTTATGTCGTAAAAGACATAGTAGTTCCTACAAAACTTATGCTGAGCAAGCCTCCGAAGTAGCGACTTGATGAAAAACTCTTGAAATCCCTTAGCTTGGCTACAACTACTGTCCCTCTCAATCACCACAGTTAGGCATCATTCACAATAACCATCAAGCATTAAGAACAATCACCACCATCTACCTACCACCGTTATATATCATCAATCACCTATTACTATCCTCCATCACAATTATCAGTAGCCACCGCTACCACCATCAACCGATATTATTAACCACCACCATCACTAGCTACTATCCCCCCCCCCCCAATCCTATTGGCAACCACAACTAATATCGGAAAACAAATGCTGATACTAAGACATAATCATAGCATCTTAATGAAAACATAAAGAACAGAAAACTCACATTTTCCGGATTTCGAGTCGGAAAAAGAGATCACCAGTGCAAACTGATCAGCTGCTGTCAAAGATGAAGAAACAAAGTGAAAATGAATATTTTTTTGGTTTTCCAACTTGGTGTTTGATATTAGTGAAATTTCATAATGAAGGTCAAGCTTAATAAAGACAACTTTGTACCTAACTACACTCGAGCTCGAACTTCTGAGTAAAGATGAAAGAGTACTTACCGCTCCACGATTTTTTATTGATTTTTTTTGTGAGAGAAGTCAACACAAGAGATGAGGCAGATAGATAATGAGAAGAAAATGATGGAATAAAAGATAAAAAGGGAATTTTTTAATTAATGGGTCAAACAGGAAATGGTAAGAGCAGTTTTGTTATAGGTCTTTTTTTTCTTTTGTTTTTTCTTTTTTCAGTCGAGTATTCGGTATTCATATTGAAGCAAATTGAATTTGAATTTGTATCGGGAAGTAGTTCCTCATCCCAAGAAGGCTCGAACCCGAACTTTCTGATTACAGATGAAGTAGTTACCACCCCACTGCAACTTTTATTGGTTTTTTTTTTTTTTGTGAGAGAGAAGTCATCAAGAGGAAATAATTTGTGGAAAAGATCATTTGTTTGAATTTTTCAAAGAGTAACAGTAACTGCCTATTTGATTATTGGATTTATATATGAAAATTCCCATTACTGCCTAAACCAAAATAAAAAAGGAGAAGACAGAAGATACTCCCCTGTTTAAATTTATGTGACATAATTTGATTTGATACGGGTTTAAGAATGAAAAATATTTTAAAAATTTGTGATCTTCGACATGTTATTACTTGTTCAGGATAAAATACATTGATTTAAAATAAAAACTAAATACAAATGTGAATTTTGATCTTATTATTACTTAACCATGATAAATTACAAGGCTTAAGTCAACCAATAATGTTACGGCTCGAGTTGAAGTGTTTAAATGTGCATACTCAAAGTTGTCATCTCTATCCAAGACCTCAAACGACTAGCTCAAAGAAACTATATAAGAAGCCATCATAGGTAGGGCACAATACATAAATATGTCATTTAACTTGGCGTCATTTCACATTTATGTCCTCCAACTTTTGGTGTGCACAAGTAGGTACTTAAACGTGTATAAAGTTGAACAAATACACACACATCTTACGTGACATCCTACATGAAAATTTGTGTCCTACGTTTATTATGCCACATAGAACTCATGTGTCTACTTATTCAACTTTATACAAGTTTAAGTGTCTGAGTATAGACTTAGGAACTACACTTCACATATCTTGTACACGACAAACTTCACGAACTTACATAGAATACCCTTGCAACCCAAGGGGACTAGACTGTGTCTATCTACGTATATGCCTATAATCTATGCTTCAGTTTCAGGACACTGAGATATCATCATCTGGGGTAAAAAGAACTGTGAGATAAGTTGGCAATGGAAGAAGAATTGCCTTGTTTAAGTGAGTACTCCTCCCAAGGATCATGAAGTTCCATGGTTTTCTCATCCACGAATGGCGGCTTAGTAGGAGGAGGCAACTCTTCGTCTTTCTTGACGAGCATTTTTAATGCCTTAGACATGAATGGACGTAACGTTGGGATCTCTTGAGTGCACAAAAGTCCCACATGTAACACTCTCGCAACCTCATTTTGTACATTGATTGTATGGCAGTTATGCAACGTGAGATTTGGATCGAATTGTTCCTCCACTATCCCGCGTTGAAAGTGCTCCCACACCTGTTAATTTCATCCAATAAAGTTAAGATCAACAAACAGAAATGTTATCCAAGATTAAAAATTTGGTTCAAGAGAGAAATGATTGATCAGAAATTACATCGGAAACTAAGCTGACTGTATCTTCGTCGTTTTTTCTCTTGTTATTTTGTTTTCCAGTAACAATCTCTAGTAGAAGAACTCCAAAGCTGTAAACATCTGCCTTTTCTGTTAATTGACCATGTGCTAAGTATTCTGGAGCCATATAGCCTCTGCATAAAAAGGGTAAATCAATCATTATGTTAGTCTTGGCATTTTTGTGTACTTTTACGCGAAAAATTAGAAGATGAAACGAAGAAATACTAACAATGTGCCAGCAAGGACAGTGCTTATGTGACTCTTGTCTTCTTGGAATGACCTGGCCAACCCAAAATCAGCAATCTTTGCACGGAGCCTTGAGTCCAACAGAATGTTGCTTGCCTTTATGTCTCTGTGAATTATTCGTGTCTTTGTGTTCTCGTGAAGGTATACCAATCCTTCTGCTGTACCAATAATTATCTCAAATCTTTTCTCCCAGTTTAAAGCTTTACCTTTGATAGGGTCTGTCAAATTTTAATGTTAGAATCAAGATATGTGACAAAATCACTCTGCATGTTATGTGAAAACACGACATTTAGTCTTAACGCAAAGGCGGTTACTTATTTTTACTTTTATTTTAGTTTGTGTGATGATGACATGAGTTTAGTGTAAATAAAATAGTGAGGATTCACATAGCCGACCCTTACTTACCAAATATGAAGCGATCAAGACTCCGGTTAGGGAGGAACTCGTATACAAGAAGGCTTTCCGGTCCTGAGCAGCTGCATCCCAATAACCTTATCAAATTTTTGTGCTCAATGCTGCTGACTATGTTAACCTCGTTATAAAAATCTGCAACTCTGTGTTTGTTGTTGAAGAACAGCCTTTTGACAGCAATCTCTCTCCCATCTGCAAAAGCACCCTGCAACAAATCGCACCTCAGACTCGGTTTAATTGCCAACACTTCAAGTATTACATTGATCATTGCACTACATTCAGCCATTACATACCTTATAAACCGTGCCAAATCCACCTTGCCCGAGCTTGTTGGCCTCATCAAATGACCCTGTGGCTTTGTCAAGTGTCGAATACAGTTCAAGCTGATGTCATGAAGTATCTTCACTAATTTCTCGGCATCATTTGCACCTAACAAGTTCAAATTTTTTTATTCTAAGTTTTCGAATAAAGATGCAATATATGTACATCATTGATATCCTAATGACTAATTTTTGGCACAAAAGTATTTACCTTTTCTCTTCTTCTGGATTAGTTTATTCTTCCAGACACCAATACCAATGAAAGCACCTACTCCCAAAACAACAACGGAACTAACAACAATGATAGTGACTACAACTTTTCCTGCAATATGGTGATTTGCAAGTAAAATTTACGTGTTCAGTCGATAAATAACAGGTAAACCAGGACGAAAAAAGAGCAAAATGTACCCCTTGATGACGAGCCTCCGTTGGTAGTAAAAGCATTGAGAAAATTGGTATCGGAATACCTCATGAAGCATCCAGTGAACAGAGCTCTACCTTCTGACCAAGGCAAGCATCCCAACATGGATGCAGATGCATTTTGCAAACACGCTGCGCAGGAATTCGCACTCAGCGTCTTCCAGCAATCAGCGAGAACATACGCTGTATCGTCGGAATCCCTGGGCGATGACACTTGGGCACGCGCATAGCCATTATTACTCAGTGCATTTCCAACTGCTTGCTGAACAGCTACCCTAGCATTCTGTTGGAACAATGAACCCTTTGTCGTCCTGTTTCCGCATACTCGCCTGTCCTCCGAACCTAAATACTCATCATAGAACGTGTAATTCTCCGCTCGCATAAAGCAGCCATCAAGATAAATTCGCGCTCCGTTATAAGGGAAACACTGGGGAAAAAGGGTTCGCGCTTCAGAGAAGCATAATACACAGTCGAGTAATGATAGATCACCATAGCATTGGCTAATTCCATAGGTAGCATCTGGTCCAGTGCCAGTAACTGCTACTCCATATCCTCTAGCTCTTACTTGTTCACTCAACGTTTCCATTGTACCGACAAAATTTGGGACGGAAACCGTCGTTTTGTTTCCACATATGAGCTGGATTATCTGGGATCTTGGTTCAGCCACTGATGTATCTGGTAGAAGTAGGATCAATATGACAACAAAGTGACTACATAACACTGAAGGAGTTGCTCCTTCCATTTTGCTAGATGAGCTGTACAACATAGAAAACAATGTAAGAAAATCAACATAGGTCGCGTTTGTTTGCATTTAATGAATGTCTGGGTCTTAATCCTTCATATTTTAGTCATTATATGACTTACGTGGCACACTCCGTGACTCCACTTAGTAGAGTCGCGTGAGAGATGTTTGGAGGCCACGTAGGCTAAAAAGGTGTACAGAATTACAAAAGAAATGAGTTCTGGGGTAATAGGACCTTAGTTTAGTTAAAGTGTGTCCCTGAGATTTCGGTTATAGTCTAAGGGGGGTACTTGTGCCTTATCCCTTTGGCTAAATTATAACTTTTTGCTACTTTCATACTTAAATTATTGAGTGTTCACAATACCGTTACAATTGTTAATGTAGGAAGTACTTACCGTCCACCACAACTGCTGATGGTTCTCTTTTGTTTATATACTCCTTACCAAATTTTCAAGGTAGAAAATAGGGATAAGGCACAAGTAGCCTACTAGATTATGATCGAAATTCCACAGACACCCTTTAACTAAATAAGGTCCTATTACCCCTGAACTCAATTTTTTTGTAATTTTGTACACCTTTTTGGCTTACGTGACATCCAAACATCTCCCACGCGCCTTAACTACGTGGAGTCACAGAGTGTGCCACGTAAGTCAAAAGGTGTATAAATTACAAAACAAATGAGCTCGGGGTAATAGGACTTTAGTTTAGTTAATGTGTGTCTCTGAGATTTCGGTCATAGTATAGGGATACTTGTGCCTTATCCCTAGAAAATATAAAGACCCCCCTAAACTTTACACGAATTATTTGTTGCACACCTAAACTATTACTATTAGTCTGAATAAGCCCCTGAGCTTGGCTATTTGAAGCCAAAATAACAAAAACAAATTAAATAGTCATAAATTAAGTTATGCTTATAAGTCATCAGTTATAAGTCTATCCAAACACTCTTTAAAAACACTTCTAAAAGTTTGATGAACATTAATTTCTGCTCAAGTATTTTTTAAGTTTATTGCCTAAACACAAACTATTTCTCACCAATTTTTTTTTTTTTTTTTTTGAAAAAACACTTTTCCATACAAGCTAATTTTAGAAATTTGATCAAATAACTTAATAATTAGTGAAAAACAGAATAAGAAGGAAAAATAAAATAAAAAACACTCACATAACTCCTTGTGATCACTAAACAGTCTGAATTCACCCGATTTTCGAGCCGAAACCGAGAGATCGCCGGTGAAAACTGATCAGCTACTGTCAAAGTTGTAGAAACAGAGTGATGAAGAAACAGAGAGAAAAGAGAAGAAAATTTGTTTTATTGATGAAAATGAATCAAAGTGGTTTTGAAAATGAGTCGCTTTGTGAGAGAAGTCCTTTTATACTATTTTTGGTTTCCTAATCTGGTGTCGACGATATCCGTATTGAAGCTGATTAAATTTGGATTCGTGTTAGAAAATTTTTATATTGGGGTAAAATATTTATTTTATACTCAATAAGGTTTGAATTTGAAACTTTTAGTTCAGGATAAAAGAATATTTCTCACTGCGTGGTAATTTTCATCATTTTTTTATCTCTCAATTTCAATTTATTTGTCCTATTTTCTGTCTTACTCTGTTAATTTTTTATTTATAGTTTTCTATATGATATGTTTAAGGCCATAAAATCAAACAATAGTTTGGCATATTTTATACTTATTTAATTTAACATCATAATACTCTTAAAAAATACTCCCTCCGTCCCAATTTATGTGGTATATTTCAAATTTCGAGATTCAAACAAATCTATTTTGAATGTAAATTTTTCATATATCTCTTAATTATTTTGAATTGTCAGTTATTGTGACTTATAGTACTTTTTACATAGTTTACAAATATATAAATTTCATTTCAAAAAATGAAAAATATCACATAAAATTGAGATAAATGAAGTAATAATTTAGTGTCAAATCAAAATTAGACAAAAAAATTAAAACGGAGATCATAATTTTTTGTTGAGAGAAGTCAACAAGAAGAAAGAGTTTGTTGTTTGAATTTTTCAAACGGAAGACTTAAAACAGTACTACTATGAAAATCTTTAATAAATAAGTATTCTGGAGCCATATATCCTCTGCATATAAAGGGTAAATCATCCATTATTTGTTTTTGTGTACTTTTACGCAGAAAAAATAGAAAATGAGACGAAGAAATACTAACAATGTGCCAGCAATGGCAGTGCTTATGTGACTCTTGTCTTCTTGGAATGACCTTGCCAACCCAAAATCAGCAATCTTTGCACGGAGTTTCGAGTCCAATAGGATGTTGCTTGCTTTATGTCTCTGTGAATTATTCGGGTTTGTGTTCTCGTGTAGGTATACCAATCCTTCTGCTGTCCCTATAATTATCTCAAATCTTTTCTTCCAATTTAGAGCTTTACCTTTAATAGGGTCTGTCAAATTTTAAGGTTAGAATCAATATACATGACAAAGTCATGTGCTGGTTATGTGAAAACACACCACTTAGTCTTAGCTTAATGCAAGGTCGGTAACCTATGTTTAACTTATTTGTACTTTTTTTATTTAGTTGGTGCAATGATGACATGAGTTTAGCTTAAATAGAATAGTGAGGGTTTGTATAGCTGAACCCTAACTTGTTTGGGACGGACACGTAGTTAAAGTCCAGTTACTTACCAAATATGAAGCGATCAAGACTCTGGTTAGGGAGTAACTCGTATACAAGAAGGTTTTCCGTTCCTGAGCAGCTGCATCCCAATAACCTTGTCAAATTTTTGTGCTGGACGCTACTGATTATGTTAACCTCGTTATAAAAATCTGCAGCTCTGTGTTTATTGTTGAAGAATAGCCTTTTGACGGCGATCTCTCTCCTGTCTGCCAAAACACCCTGCAACAAAATGAGACTCAGACTCTATCTAATTCCCAACACTTCTTGCATTGCTGTTAACATAATCGCACTACATTCAACCATTACATACCTTATAAACTGTGCCAAATCCACCCTGTCCGAGCTTGTTGGCCTCATCAAATGAACCCGTGGCTTTGTCAAGTGTCGAATACTTGAAGTTCAAGTTGTTTTGATCAAGGATCTTCACTAATTTCTCAACATCATTTGCACCTAAAAAGTTCAATTTTTTAATTCTAAGTTTTAGAATAAAGATACAATATATGTACATCATTTAACTATCCTAATGACTTTTATAACTAAATTTTGGCATAAAAGTATTTACCTTTCTCTTCTTCTGGATTTGTTTGTTCTTCCAGACACCAAAACCAACGAAAGCAGCTGCTCCCAAAACGACAACGGAACTAACAACAACAATGACAATGACTACAACTTTTCCTGCAATATGGTGATTTGAACGTAAAAAAAAAGACCATTTATCAGCAAAATTACAGTTCAGTCGGTAAATAACAGGCAAACCAGGACGAAAAAAGAGCAAAAATTACCCCTTGATGACGAGCCTCCACTGGCAGAAATAGCATTGAGAAAATTTGTATCAGAATACCTCATGAAGCATCCAGTGTAAAGGGCTCTTCTGACCAAGGTAAGCATCCCAACATGGATGCAGATGCATTGTGCAAACACGCTGTGCAGGAGTTTGCGCTCAGCGTCTTCCAGCAATCAGCGAGAACATAAGCTGAATCACGGGAAAGCCAAGGCACTGACACTTGAGCACGCGCATAGCCATTATTACGTGGCGCATTTGCAACTGCTTGCTGAACAGCTCGCCTAGCGTTCTGTTGGAACAATGTACCCTTTTGCGTCCTGTTTCCACATACATGCATGTCCTCTGGACCTAAATACTGGTCATAGAACGTGTATTCTCCACTCGCATAAAGCAGCCATCAAGATAAATTCGCCCGTTATAAGGGAAGCACTGAGGCAGAACCGTTCGCGCTTCAGAGAAGCATAAGACACAGTCGAGTAATGAAAGATCACCATAGCATTGGCTAATTACATAGGTAGAATCTGGTCCAGTGCCAGTAACTGCTACTCCATATCCTCTATCTCTCACTTGTTCACTTAACGTTTCCATTGTACCAACAAAATTTGGGACAGAAGCCGTCAATCTGTTTCCACATATAAGCTCGATTATCTGGGATCTTGGTTCAGCCACTGATGTATCTGGTAGAAGTAGGATCAACATGATAACAAAGTGATTACATAACATTGAAGGGGTTTCTCCCTCCATTTTGCCGGATGAGCTGTACAACATAGAAAACAATGTAAGAAAAAATACATAGGTCGCGTCTGTTTGCATTTAATGAATGTCTGAGTCTTAATCCTTCAGATTTTAGTCATTTTATGTGCCTTTTTAAGGTTTAAGTCTTAATCATTCAGATCTCAATCATGTTAAGTACGATTGTTCCTTTATTTCGTCACTGGTAAATGAGTCTGAGTTTATCTAAACAATTAAGACCTATAACAAAATTTTAAATATCATCAAAATGTTTAAGAATTTCTGCAAAGATGGTATTCCAACACTACTCCATCCACTTCCATTGCTAATCGTTGTCGCGGCTAGTATTATCAACTACACCATCCATCACGGACGATCACCATCCATAGCCACAACTGATGTTGCCACCAATCACTACCGACCGTCACCACCATCAGTCACCACTATATATCATCAATCATCATCACCATATACTATTACTATCATCCACCACATTTATCAGCCACCACCACCAACTACCACCATCTACCACCATTATTAGCCACTACTGTTAGAAAAGATAGAGTTAGATTTCGAGTTTATGAATTTTAGATTCCAAAACAAGAAAGTTACTGCGTTCTTGATAAGTTATCTATACATACTAAGTATATTTTTACACAAATATAGGTTTTGTGTCAAACCTACTGCGTTCCGCCAAACCCATAACTGGAATGCTAGTTCCGCCTCTGACTGTTAGCCACCATTATCACTAGCATCAACCAACATTATCGCCAATGACAATCCGTATTTGACACCCACAATCACCACTATTAGCCATCACCTGATCGCCATCATCACCAACAATCATATAAAGTTTCTAAAATAATTTGATCATATAGTATTAGATTAATCAACATTTTATTTGAATTTTATATTTATTAATTTTTAATTAAAGACAAATTTTATAAATTCAGACGTTGAAATTATTTAGTATTCATATCTCAATACAACATTATATATACATATTCAGACATCTTAATCTTAATACATATCTTAATATTGAGATGTGTGTTCAAATTTGGACGTCTTAATATTAGTAAAAACAGACGGGGCAATTCAAATGGCATAATACCTCAGAACTTCGCCTAAATTTTGAACTCCATTGTTTAGGCTAGAAAATTTACTTGACTAATGTAATGGAGTTTCAACTTTTTTTTTTTTTTACATTGTTGGCTCGAAGAAGAAGTAATACACAACTCAAAAAATCTTCATTGCATCTAGAGAAAGAAATAAATAGTTGAAAATCATTATTTTGGCTAAAAACATTTTATTTGGCTAAATTATACTACCTTTTTGTTACTTTCATACTTAAATTATTGGGTGTTCACTATTAATGTAGGGGGTACTTACCACCCACTATGACTGCTCATGATTCTCTTTTGTTCATATACTCCTTACCAAATTTTCAAGGTAGAATATTTATGGCCCCTTAAACTTTACACGAATTATTAGTTGCACACCTAAACTATTAGAATTCTAAATCACCACCCGAACTTGTCTATTTGATAGTTTTTACCCCGCACAATCCCATCCTTTTAGGGTAATTATGACCACTGATAGTTTAGGCATTCAACTAATAATTCATGCTAAGTTTAGGTTGGTCTTTAGGTGTTCCACCAAATTTCAAGTAAAGTGAATAAGAAAAAAGAAAAGAAAAGAGAAGATTTGGAAGGTCAAAAGTGCTTATTTTATAAAGGCATAATATATAAACATGACCCTTAACTTGGCTTCAGCCGACAACTATGACCTTTAACTTTGGGTGTGCACAAGTAGACACTTAAACTTGTATAAAATTAAACAAATAGACGCATTCGTCCTACATGGCGTCCTATATGGCAATTTTGTGTCCTACATGGCGTCTTAGGTGTATTATGTTACATAGGCACGTGTGTCTATTTGTTCAATTTTATACAAGTTTAAGTGTCTTTAATATAACTGAAATATTTGACCCAACTTTTAGAAGAAAAAAAGTGTTTTCGGGGAGCAATAGAAGTTGTTTTTCGAAAATTAAAACTACTTTTTTGAAAAACACTCTTGAGAAAACTTACTTACAACATGTTTGTATTGATTTATTTCAGGTGATTTTAAGCCAAAATAACTTTTAAACAAGGGATAAGACACAAGTATCCCCTAGACTATGACCGAAATCTCATAGACATACCTTAACTATACTAACGTCCTATTACCCCCTGAACTCTTTTTTTTTTGTAATTCTGTACACTTTTTGACTTATGTGGCATCCAAATATCTCTCACGCGCCTCAACTGCGTGGAGTCTCTGAGATTTCGATCATAGTCTAGAGGGGTACTTGTACCTTTTTCCTTTAAACAATAAACAAGTTTTAGAAAGATAACTCCTTCCAAGAAACACTTCTTGATCAACATAAATTGGCCAAACACAAATGATTTCTCATCAAAAATATTTATTTTTTAAAAAAAAAGAAGATAAGGCACAAGTACCCTAGACTATAACCGAAATTTCAGAAAAACACCTTAACTAAACTAAGGTCCTATTACCTTGAACCCATTTTTTTGTAATTTTGTACACCTTTTTGGCTTACGTGGCATCCACACATCTCCCACGCACATCAACTACGTAGAGTCACAGAGTATGCCATGTAAGCTAAAAGGTATATAAAATTACAAAAAAAATGAGTTCGGAGGTAATAGGACCATAGTTTAGTTAAGATGTGTCTCTGATATTTCGATCATAGTCTAGGATTGTTGTGCCCTATCCAAAAAAAAAAAACACTTTACAAAAGGCATAATACATATATATGGTGGTTGAATATGTTCAAACAGATCCTTTTAACTTGTATAAAATTAAACAAAACACATGCATTCTATGTGGCCTAAATATGTAGGACACAAATTGTCGTGTAATACGCCAGGGTAGGACACATGTGTATATTTATTCAATTTTATACAAGTTATAAAGTGTTTATTTATGCACACCCAAAATTCGATTACATAGCTATCAAGTTAAAACGACACATTTATGTATTGTACCTTTACAAAATAAACAAAATTTATAAATTTGACCAAATAGCCTAATAAGTGAAAAACAGGATAAGTAGGAGGAAACAAAACTTACAGAGTCCTTCACTGAACGATCTGATTTCGCCGGAATTTCGAATCGGAAAAGAAAGATCGCCGGTGAAAACTGATCAGTTGCTATCAAAGTTGTAGAAACAGAGAGAAAAGAGAAGAAGATAAAAGGAAGAAAAAAGAAAGTGAAATTTGTTTTATTGATGAAAATGAATTTGTGAGAGAAGTCCTTTTATACTATTTTTGGCTTCCCAATTTGGTGTCGTTGGATACCGATTAAATTTGAATTCATATTTAAAAGAATTATATTGTGGTAAAATATTTTTTAATAAAGATGATTTTATACTCAATAAAAATCGAACAAGAAACTTTGAACTCTCTCCGTTTCAATTTCAGTTTGTTCGTCCAACTTTTTGTTTTATTACCTCAATTCTCTATTTGGTATATTTTAGGGAAAGACTCAAATATGCCATCGAACTATGTCATTTATGTTATTTTCGTTTAATTTTGTAAAACTATTTTTTACACATGGTTAATTATGATTCGACCACGTCACTAATTAAATCATTTTTTAAAAGAGATAAAAAATGCTCAAATATGACATCAAACTTTGAGAAAAAGTTCATCTATATCATTCGTTAAAAGTTAAGTTCATTTATGTCATTTCAGTTAACAAATAATGATATGGATAAGTCTTTTCTCAAACGGAAATAACATAAATGAGTCAAACTCTTAACGGTTGATATAAATGAATTTTTTTTTCTCAAAGTTTGTAGGTATTTTCTAGTCTTTTACCTATATTTTATTTATTTTTAATTTGAAATCACAATATTTTTAAAATATTTTTTTTTTATATTTCGTATCAAGTCAAAATCGATGATCAAATTAAAATGGAGGAAGTAATATTTTTTTTTAGAGAGAACTCCGCAGGTGGAAAGACTTTGTTGTAGGAATTTTTTCAAAACTCAAGACTTAAAAACAGTACTACTTTGAAAGACTTTAAAAGATATTTGTGGGGCTGCTTTCGTAATCTACTTTGCTTACTGCCCAAACCAAAATAATAAAGAGGAGAAGAAAAAAGATATTTTAATTTGCGTGACACTATTTGATCAGATATGAAATTTTAAAATGAAATTAATATGTTGGATATATGTTTTGATAAAGTGATTAGGGATCAAGATATCTCATTTATTAGGCAATGGTAGAGCTAGCATTTTCACTCAAGGATTCAAAATATGAAAAAGTAAATACACGAAGAAATCAAAGAATGTTCACCATTTGTATATACATAAAAAAAGAAGAAGAGATAAGACATAAGTACCCCTCTAGACTATGACCGAAATCTCAGATACACACCTAAACTTAACTAAGGTCCTATTACCTCTGAACTCATTTTTTCGTATTTTTGTGCACCTTTTGTGCTGATGTGGCACCTTCAACCACCCAAGTTGGTTGTGTTTACACACACTCGCCCGCCACAAGTGTAAATATTATTTTTTATTTATTTTTATTTTTTTAATTAAAAATTAATATTTAAAAAAAATTAATTTTTTTTTTTAAAAAAATTAAATAGTTAATTTTTTAAAATATTCTTATTTTCTTTATCTAGTATTTAAATTAAGTTAGTACACATTTTTTTTACCTTGTATCGAAACATTTTTTTTACCTACATTCATTGTTTTTTCTCTTTTATTTTCTATTGATTTTATTTTCTTTGTCTTTCGTTTTGATTTGATTTCAAATTTAATTCCAAATGTCTTGTATTTAAAATAAGTTAATTTTGAACGGATATCAAAATAAGTGAAGAAAATTAAATAAAACATAAAAAAATAAAATGTTAAAATTAAAGGACACTTTTAAATTATTTTTAAAAAAAAATACACATAATTTTTTAAAAATAATTAAAAGTGAAAAGATAATAAATTAATTAAAAAAAAGTTTTAAGTGATAAGAAATTAAAATAAATAATTTACAAAGAAAGAATAAAAATAATTAAATATATATAAGTTTTAATATCAATAAATATGTGTACTAACTAATTATAAAATTACAAATCAAAAAATGACATGTGTCCAATTTGTGCACTCATCACTTGCCTTCTAGAGAGTGTGCACACTCTCTATGTCATGTCTGTGTTGTATTTATTCCATTTTAAATTAGTTTATGGGGTATTAGGACCCTAGTTAAGTTTAGGTGTGTCTCTAGAATTTCGATCATAGTCTAGGGGTACTTGTGCCTTATCCAAAAAAATAAATTAAAACATGTATAAATAGTATAATTTTCCACCGAAGGAAGTTCAGATGTACACCTTCAACCCTACTTACCTCTGTCCTTCCACTTAGGCAACAAAGAAGTGGAAGCAATAAAAGCAACCAAAAAAAAGAGACATGTAGAAGGCAACATAATTGGGATGTCACTTGCGGAACTCGTTTTCTCAATTTCCATTAGGAAAGTCGTTTTTCCTCATTTTTAAGAACTTGTTTTCCTAGATAAAATATTTTCCAAATTGACAAATAATACATGAAAAAATTGAAAAATGTTTTCTGAAGTTTTAAACTTACAACTAACTGCTCCATCATGAGTTGAGCTTAAATGGAATACTGAGAATTCACATAGCCGACCTCAACTTGTTTGGGACAGAAACATAGTTGTCGATGTTGTTGTAACTAACTGCTCAATAACGATGAAGTTTCCTTCAAGAATACGAGGCGAAATGATATGCTTGAGATAACTATAATCTTTACATCACTTTCAGTTCAGGAGCACTGAGATATCATCATCTGGGGTGAAAAGAACTGTGAGATAAGTTGGCAATCGAAGCAGAATCGCCTTGTTTAAGCAAATACTTCTCCCAAGGGTCGTGAAGTTCCATGGTTTTCTCATCCACGAATGGCGGATTAGTAGGTGGAGGCAACTCTTCGTCTTTCTTGACGAACATTTGTAGTGCCTTAGACATGGATGGTCGTAATGTTGGTATCTCTTGAGTGCACAAAAGTCCCACATGTAACACTCTCGCAACCTCATTTTTCACATTGATTGTATGGTAGTTATGCAACATGAGATTTGGATCGAAGAGTTCCTCCACTATCCTGCGTTGAAAGTGCTCCCACGCCTGTTAATTTCATCGAATATAAGAGTTAAGACCAGTATGCATAAAGTTCTTCAAGATTGAAAATATTGTTCAAGAAAAAAGTGTGACAAAAACTTACAATGGAAACTAAGCTGTCTGTGTATTCGACGTGTTTGCTCCTGTTATTTTGCCTTCCAGTAACAATTTCGAGTAGAAGAATTCCAAAGCTGTAAACATCTGCTTTTTCTGTTAATTGGCCATGTGCTATGTACTCTGGAGCCATATATCCTCTGCACATATTGTACCAAATTAGTGTTCATGTACTTTTACGAGACAAAAGTAGAAGACGAGACGAAGAAACACTAACAATGTGCCAGCAATGGCAGTGCTTATGTGACTCTTATCTTCTTGGAATGACCTTGCCAACCCAAAATCAGCAATCTTTGCACGGAACCTCGAGTCCAACAGGATGTTGCTTGCTTTTATGTCTCTGTGAATTACTCGAGTCTTTGTGTTCTCGTGGAGGTATACCAAACCTTCCGCGGTCCCTATGATTATCCCAAATCTTTTCTCCCAATTTAGAGCTTTACCTTTGATAGAATCTGTCAATTTAAAGATTTGGACTCAAATATGTGACGGTCATATCGGTTACTTATATTTAACTTATTTTTAGTTGGTGTTATGATGAAATGAGTTTAGCTTAAATGGAATAGTGTAGATTCATATAGCCGATCCCAACTTTTTTTGGGACCGAGGAGTAGTTGTGTTGTTGCAAAGTCCGGTTACTTACCAAATATGAAGCGATCAAGACTCTGGTTAGGGAGGAACTCGTATACAAGAAGACTTTCCGGTCCTGAGCAGCTGCATCCCAATAACCTTACCAAATTCTTGTGCTCGATGCTACTGATTATGTTAACCTCGTTATAAAAATCTGCAGCTCTGTGCTTGTTGTTGAAGAACAGCCTTTTGACAGCAATCTCTCTCCCATCTGCCAAAACACCCTGCAATAAACCGCGCCTCAGACTTTGTTTAACATGAACACTTCTAGTATTGCATTACAACTTTTCAACCATTTCGTACCTTATAAACGGTGCCAAATCCACCTTGCCCGAGCTTATTGGCCTCATCAAATGACCCTGTGGCTTTGTCAAGCGTAGAATACTTGAAGTTCAAGCTGTTGTCATGAAGGATCTTCACTAATTTCTCCGCGCCATTTGCAACTACAAAGGTCAAATTTTCCCGGAAAAGCACGAGTAGACCATAATGCCTCGAGTTAGTTCTTGAAAATTGCTTTCAGTACAGTTGTGTGCAAATGATCGCTCGCTATATTCTCTAGTAAATATTATCATAAAGATACAATACATGCTCATCATTGATATCCTAATGACTTTATCACTAATATTTGACACAAAAGGATTTACCTTTTCTCTTCTTCTGGATTTGTTTGTTCTTCCAGACATAAATACCAATGACAGCACCTACTCCCAAAACAACCACGGAGCTAACAACAACGATTACAATGACAACAACATTTCCTACAATATCGTCATTTGAAAGAAAAAAAGACCATTTATCAGCTAAATTAGTTGTTCAGTCAATAAATAACTGGCAAACCAGGACAGAAGATGAGCAAAAATTACCTCCTGAGGACGAGCCTCCACTGGCGTAAATAGCATTGAGAAAATTTGTATCGGAATACCTCATGAAGCATCCAGTGTACAGAGCTCTACCTTCTGACCAAGGCAAGCATCCCAACATGGATGCAGATGCATTTTGCAAACACGCTGCACAGGAATTCGCGCTCAGCGTCTTCCAACAATCAGCGAGAACATAAGCTGTCTCGTTGGAAGGATCAGGCACCGACACTTGAGCACGTGCAGTACCATTATTAATAGGTGCATTTACAATGGCTTGCTGAATGGCTCGCCTAGCGCTCTGTTGGAACAACGTACCCTTTGTCGTCTTGTTTCCACATACATGTCTGTCCTCTGGACCTAAATACTGATCATAGAACGTGTAGTTCTCGGCTCGCATAAAGCATCCATCAAGATAAATTCGCCCTCCGTTATAAGGGAAGCACTGGGGCAAAACTGTTCGTGCTTCAGCATAGCATAAGACGCAGTCGAGTAAAGAAAGATCACCATAGCATTGGGCAAGTCCAAAGTTAGTGTCTGGTCCAGTCCCAGAAACTGCAACTCCATATCCTCCAGTTCTCATTTGTTGGCTTATAGTTTCCATAACTGCAACAAAATTTGGGACAAAAACCGTCGTATTATGCTCGAGTTGAGTACTACATTTAATCTGAACGGTCTGCGATCTTGGTTCACACACTGATGTATCTGGTAGAAGTAGGATCAACACAATAACAAAGAGGCTACATAAAATTGAAGGGGCTGGTCTCTCCATTTTGCCAAATGAACTGTACAACAGAGAAAACAATGTAAGAGGACTAATTGATGTAACATTTAACTGACAAAAATAGACACCAATCATTACAGATAATCACCACCATCAGTCACTACTATATATCGTCAATAATCACCGTATCAGTCACTACCATCATTAGCTATCATTACTATCAAACACAATTATCCGTAGCCACCACCAACTACCACCATCAACTGACAACCACTATCGTTAACCACTACGGTCAGCTACTACCCACCACCACCACAAACCACAAACCACTTCTCTTCTTGATATAGTATTAAATGAATTACGTAATTGTCAAATTAGGCATTGGGCTTAACTCACACTCCAAAAGCTAGCTCAAAGGGAGGAGGATTGTTCACGCCTTACAAGGAGTCCAACCAAATCCCGTACGTGCACATTCATGGATTAGGCCTTGGACCTAACTCACACCCCAAAAGCTAGGTCAAAGGGAGGAGATTGTTCAAGTCTTATAACGGGCCCAAACCAGTTCGGTGAGTGCACATTCTTGGACCGAGGCACATTGGTTGGGGAATAGACTAGTGACATATTTATATGGATTTGGGCAATCATATCCTCTCGAGCTAGCTTTTGGGATTGAGTTAAGCCCAGATGTCATATTTTTACATGGTAACAAATTCATTTTCATTCATGTCCGGGCACCTGATCCACACTCCAGTTTGGGCCCGGGCATGAAGGGGATATTAGAATTCTACATTGAGTTAAACCTGTTTATATGGACTTGGATAATCCTCTCTGCTTGAGCTGACTTTTGGGGTTGAGTTAGATCCAGCAGTAATATAGTTTATTAATTTTTAAATATTGACAAGTTTTATATATTCAGGTGTTCTCTCTTTCATTCAAAGGACTTTATTTCCTAAAGTTTCAAAACCGAGATCTCTAATTAAAGACGGAACATCCGCCGGAAACATGGTTTTCTCTTATGTTCATTTACTCCTTAGCAAAATTTCAAGTATATTTTTTTTAACAAATATTCAATAACGGTTCTGCACTAAAACAACAACAACAACATACTCAGTGTAATCCCACAAGTGGAGTCCAGTGAACTTAGAATGTATCCAGCCTTACTCTTAACTAACGAATATCAGTGATAAAAACAGAATAAGGAAGAAAAAAAAAAGGAACACTCACAAAGTTCGATCCTCTGAGCACTGAGCGCTCAGAATTTGTCGAATTTAGACTCGACGAAGAGAGATCGTCGAGGCAAACTGATCAGCTGTTGTCAAAGTTGTAGAAACAGAGTAATGAAGAAACAGAGAGAAAATGAATGTATAAAAAAGAAGGGAATTTTTTTATTTTTTTTGATGAATGAATCAAAATGGAAGTGAAAATGTCGATTATATTAATAAATTTGTGAGAGAAGTCAACTAGAAAAAAGAAGTGAAAAAAGAAGATTATTTGTGTGCATTTTTTTCTAAGAAAAGACTAAAAAAAACAGTTGCAAATCAGCTATGAAGACTTTGAAAGGACGCGCCTCTTTTAACAGTAACTTCCCCTCCTTAACATATTGGTATGGTGGGGCCAGTGGCGGAGCTTGAACTTTGACTAAGAGGTGTCAAAATATAAAGAAGTAAAATCGCGTAGAAGTTAGGAGTGTCAATATGTAATAGATATACATAATAAATATTTTTACTCTAGCTACACAGTGTAATTTTGCGACGAAGGAATGTCGGTTGACACCCCTCAACTACATGTGGCTCCGCCACTGGGTGGGGCTACAAGTTTTATACCATCGAATCAAAATAGATCGAGTTAATAAACTGGGTTAAGTCCTGCTTTAACAAAAAAAAAAATTAAAATTAGTCTTTCCTTTAGGAAATTTTAATTTTTGTCCATAAGGCAAACGTTAAGAATATTTTAAGACAACGAATTTTACTGGAATGATAAAAAATTCTGCCATAGGCAACACTTAGAACTTAGGAACATTCCAATTAGACATAAGTGGGATTCCATGGGAATGAGTTGAGGTGTCTAACCGTGTAATCTCAAAGTTGGATCTATGCCGTTTAACTTAACTTCATTTTGTATTTATGTTCTTCTATTTTGAGTATGCACAAGTAGACAGTTAAACTTGTATAAAATTGAACAAATAGACACATTCATCTTATGTGATATCCTACATGGAAATTTTGTATCTACGTGGTGTACTACGTGTATTATGTCACATAGGATGTGTATGTCTACTTCTTCAATTTTATACAAGTTTAAGTATTTACTTATGCACACTCAAAGTTGGAGGACATAGATGTCAAATGAAGCCAAGTTAAATATCATATTATAAAGGCATAATACATAAACATAACCTTTAACTTGGCATCAGCCGATAACTATGACCTTTAACTTTGGGTATGCACAAGTAGGCACTTAACTTGTATAAAATTGAACAAATAGACACATTCATCCTACATGGCAATTTTGTGTCCTACGTGTATTATGCCACGTAGGACACTTGTGTCTACTTGTTCAATTTTATACAAGTTTAAGTGCCTACTTGTGCACACTCAAAGTTGAAGGGTATAGTTATCCGCTGAAACTAAGTTAAGGATCATGTTTATGTATTATACCTATTATAATATGCGTTAGTTATTAATTAAGGTCAAGTTAAGACATCTATCAATGTATTAGGAAAAGAAACACAAGATACTCCCTTCCTTTGAATTAACATGACATAGTTTGTCTCAACATAAAATTTAAAAAAGAAATGAGTATTTTTTATCTAAAAATATTTTGTGAGGCTATAAGCTTTTTGAAATTGGTGTATTTAAATATGTCATAAATATTTATGTGTCTATAATTGTCAAAAGAGAGCTCTTTGAGCAAGAAGAAATTTTGGTAGAAAGACAAACCATTACCTAAGTTGTCATCCATCTCAACTAAACTTCAATATATTAGTAATATATATAGATATTTTTCTATTTAATTATGTCTCTAACATGTCATTTTCATATGTAAAATGGTTTTTTTTTTCTATGCTTCAAAGCATAGATAAATCTCTTTTTGTTAGACAACCTCAAGATTAATATCTCGTTACATCAAAATGATCTTTAGTGGTAATTATTTAACAATAATAACTTAATTATCATTAAAATCATATTTTTAGCGGTATTTAGTACTCTTTGTAAATGTCTCTAAAGCCTATAACGACATTGGATCTAATAGCAATTAACTAATATCGGTGAAGGTTTTATCATTCTTTGTTAATGTGTATATTTATTGTCACTAAAAGTTATTTTCGTTGTAGTGTCTAATTTAATACCATATTAAAGGTGTATAATCATTCATTTAAGATTTTCAGTTTAAGAAAGTATTATCTAACTATAATTAATTAATTTGTGTTTTGGCCTTAATTATTTATTAGTTAATAATGATAAAGTTCATTAATGTTGAAGAACTATTTTGTTTTTTTGTAGAAAACTAAGATTAATAACTATTCAAAGTAAACTATTTTTGTGGGGACTAGAAAATAATATTTTCAAAGTCTTCCACTTTAGGATTTTCTGTTTTAATTTACGTGTTTTTTTTTTGTTTTAAAAAATAAGATCATTTTATACTTAAAAAATGTTTGGCTAAGTTTTTAGAAAATTAAAGGTTCTTATTTTAAAGAGTTAGAATGTTTTGTTAAACTTTTAGGAAAAAAATAAATGTTATTGAGAAGAGAGGAAGTTGAAAAAAGTATATTTTCTCTGTAAATAGGAAATACCTTTGGAATCTTCGCCAAACACAAACTCGGCAACGGTATTGATAAATGTGTTTTTCAAATTGATTAGTTAAAAATAAATTACTGCTCTATGGAAATACTTATTTGGAAAGCACTTCTGACAAAGAAAAATAGTTAGCATCTCACTATATTATTTAAGATCATGAATTCAAGAAATATTTTGATACATTATATAAATATTTAATTTTTTATTATAATTTTTTGTAAAGAAATTTTTTACATTATTATATTTTATGCTCAATCAAATTAAAATACCTAAAATGAATTGAAGGAAGTAAATATTATTCCATTTGATGGTCCAAGGAATTGCATTTAATTAGGTCATTACATGCATGTTGTAGAAAGTCAAGAAGTTTTTGTTGATAATAGAAGTTTCTTTTTATCAACTTAATTTACACGTTAGTCATAGAATTCATAAATTTCATATACTGACTTCGTCTTTGGTGGAAGGGCGTCCTCATCAGAGTCTTGTTCATTCTCAAAATTTGAACTTGAGACCTTTTATTGAAGGTGGAGGGAACCCAATAATTAAATCATGCTATGAATTTGATGGCAAGTTCAAAATTCATAATTAACTTCAAATCCTGACATTCCCGAAGGGGAAGCGCTGTGTACCAGGGTTTTCTTATCCGCAGGACTTGAGACCAATACTTCTAATTAAGGGTAAAGGAATTTCACCAAATCCTTGGTGGTAACGGAGCTAGTCGAGAAGTTACAATGTATACATAGGAATAAAATTATATATATATATATATATATATTTACTGTATACATGTTGAATCTCCTGGACTGGCCCACTTGATTTTGGGCTCAATTAAGAGAAGCCCAACTAGAGGTCCAAGAACAAACTCAAAGTCTGACTACCAAATCTTGATAATTCGTCATGTTTTCTTGTCATAAATCTCAATGATCGTCAAATATTAACTATCAAATCTTGATAATTTTGGTGGATCGACAAAAAAGTCATCAGATTGTCTAGTCACAATCTTGACTATAACCAAAAATTGGCTACAAATCTAATAATTTGAATTGGTCGTCATAACTTATAATATCAGTATCAGTATTTTTTTTAATTATTAGATTTAACTCAAACCTTCAAAATCAAAGGTAGGGTTGAATAATCATTGTTGAACAATTGATTAATAATCTAATTAGTTTTAAACAATACTAGGAGAATCTATTGATTAGTTAATGTAGATTATTGACTTAAATAGTAATTATACTATGAATAAAAAAACAAATTTTCGTATGATTATCATTTTATATTATTATTTTATAAAATCACATGTTACATATGCATAAAGTGGTATGACTTCAATAGTGTCAGCCAATTAGACTTGGATTCAATCATTCATATTTTTTTTGTTAATGTGTCTGACTTATATATAAATGGTTAGTACAAGAAAATGTTTATATTGTCAAATTATTTTTATTTATTATGTGCACTTAATGATAATCATAATAATTATGAGCTCAGTCATTAGATTGATTTATTTTTAGATTTGTATCAAAATATTAATTTCATTAAGATGTGTTTTCAATTTTTTTTACAAAAGGTAACAGTTCATCAATTCCATCTGTTTACACTATTGTCATCGTTCATTATTATCAACTATTGTGCATCACTATCACTAACCACCATCATTCACCACTATGCATCATCCACAACCATCACCATCACCATCAGTTCTAACCATCCGCTATCAAATATCAATCACTACCATCCGTCATCATCATCACTAGCCACCATTTACAATCATCACATCGATCATTATTTCCATAACAATTACCAATCACTACCGACAATTATCACCATTAGTCACCCATATATATACACCATCACCATCATTAACTATTACTATCATCCATTACGTACAATTGTTAATCACTATTGCCAACCACTAGTACCACTAGCTATTACATAAACTGCCCCCTAAACTTGTACTCAAAAGTCATTTACACACTTTTACTAATGGGGCGACCTATTACACACCTTAAGTACATAAACGTGTATTTATTTTCCCCTTCCGTCACCCAACCCAGGACATTATGCATAGAGTGAGAGCCACTCGCCTCATAGTGAAGCCACGTAGTAAAAGACCCCCAACCTGATTCATTTGACCCAAACCCGTTTTTTTTTCACCCAAACCTGTTTCTTTTACCCTAAACCATTCATTTCATCCACCCGTTTCGTTTCTCTAAGAACACCAAAACCTAATAAAAAATTTCGTCCTTAAATCCTAATTTTAGTTAAAGATTTCTTCGATTCTATAGTGTTTTTGAAGCATCCTTTTAGTTTTAATCATTTAATCAAGTTTTCACTGTCATATTTGAAGAATATTGTTGTATACAATCGAGGCGTTCATCGTTTGGTGGAAGCAAATCGGTGGTTACTAGGGTTTGGTGGTTACAATCGAGGCGTTCATCGTTCATAGTGTGGTGTCGTCTCCATATCTGAAAGGTCAGTTAGACATCTCTAGGGTTACTTCATAGTTCATACTTTTTAGCTTAGGGTTATTTCATCTTTAATTTTTTTTCAAGTTTACTGTATTTCGTCTTTCATTCACATGATTCCCCTTTGTTATTGTATGAATTTTGTTGTTGTATGTGTTTTGTCGTTGTTGTTGAGGGTCAACTGTTAACATTGTTTTCAGGTTAAAATGTCTTTTGAATTGATTACTTTGAGATTTTACCACGGTGGTGTTATGAAGATTGGAAAAAAGGAATACAACGGGAAACCATATCATGGTGAAGGAGTTTATGATTTTTTAGATGTTGATATAGATAGGTGGTCTTATTTTGAATTGAGGGATTGTCTGAAAGAGTTGGGGTATGAACCTGGACAATGTGTGTTGTATGTGAAACTTCCTAGAAGTACTGCTATGTTAGAAATTAAATCTGACTATGATACTACTTTAATTGTTGAGTGTTTGAGTCATGGAGATATTTTGGAGGCATTTATGTGTCACTTTATTGCAGATCCAGTTTTGATCCCACCTTTATTGGAATATGGAGGTGAGGGAGCATCTCAAAACAGTGGGCCTAATGCATCTTTTGATGCTGAATTAGAACCAACCCATGAGGCCCAAAAAAATGCCTCAAACCCTTCCCCTTCCCTTGCCCCTGCCAATTCAAATACATCTTCTCTTGTACACTCTTTCACTGCTCCAAATACTCCCCATCTTACTCATCAAACTCCAACCCTTATCCATCCTTCTACTGATCCAACTCTTGACCCTGTCCATCCTTCTACTGATCCAATTCCTGACCATGTCTATCCTTCTAATGAACAAGATTCAGATAGAGAATCATTGAATGGGGGATTTAATGAGAGTGATGTAGATGATGAGCTAAGAAATTTTAAAGAGGAAAAAAGTAAAAGAAAGAGAAGGAAAATGGGAGAAAGAACTCCATCGCCTGATCATGTAAAGTTAGGAACAGGAAAAAAAGGGCCAGATGCAGGGTATGATGAATCTACAGGTGGTAACAGAAATAACTTAGAAGGCAAGCTAGTTGGTGATGAGCCTTAATATCCCTCAGATGAAGCTGCCAGTTTTGAAACAAATCCAAATGGTTTCAGTGATGATGAAGGAGAGGTTCAACAGAGAGAGAGAGAGAGAGAGAGAGAGAGAGAGAGAGAGAGAGAGAGAGAGTTAAACAAAGAAGGATAAAGAAGGTGAATAGAGTTGTATTTGATACATCTTCTCATAAAATAGTGTGGAAATTGGGTCTTATAGTTGAAAGTGTTAATGAGTTTAGATCTGCTGTTACCAAATATGTTGTTGTTGAACATGTTGCAATTGAAATGTATATTAATGAACCAACAAGGGTAAGGGTTATGTGTACAGTTGGTTGTCCTTGGGTTCTATTTGCTAGCTTTGATTCTTGGACAAATGATTTTGTTGTAAAGACATACAATCTAGTACACAAATGTGATCCTACTAATAGGAACAAGCTTTGTAATAGCAAGTTCTTATCTAGTCACTACAATGAAAGAATAAATGAACAGCCTGACATTAGAATCTTTGAGTTTCAAGGGCTTATTAAAAAAGAATTGAATTTATATGTTGGAAGAACAGTGTGTAGGAGAGCAAGATACACAGTATTACAGGAGCTAATGGGTGACTGTGTTCTTGAGTTTGGGAGGATTTTGGACTACAAAGATGAGTTGCTAAGAACTAATCCAGGTAGTACATGTGTAGTCAAGCTTCATGAGAAAACATTTGAAAATGGTAGAAAAATATTTCAAGGCTTCTACATATGTGTTGATGCAATGAAGAAGTCCTTCTTGGCTGGTTGTAGGAAGTGTATTGGTTTGGATGGTTGTTTTCTAAAGGGAGTATCTAAAGGTCAATTATTAGTTGCTGTTTGTAAAGACGGGAACAATCAAATGTTGCCACTGGCTTGGACAGTAGTTGAAGTTGAAAATAAGCTTACTTGGACTTGGTTTGTCAATCTTCTAAAGGAAGATCTCCAGTTGGGAGATGGTACATACATCACAATCGATATACAAAATGTTAGAATATATATTGTTTTTTTGATTTATTTCATGTCTTGAATTTATTTATGAATGCCTTAGTTTCTTAGTTTCATGTCTTGAATTTTTTTATAGGGTCTTGAAATTGCCATAATTGATCATTTGCCAAATGTTGAGCATAGAATGTGTGCTAGACACATCCTTGCTAACTGGTCAAAGAGATGGAAAGGTATTGAGAGAAAGAAATGTTTCTGGAGGTGTGCAAGGTCTACTTTTGAGGCTGAGTTAAAGGATAACATTAGTTATATGAAAAGGTTGGGGAATAACATAGTTGATAACTTGTTGTATTATAATCCTGAAAGATGGAGCAAGATTTACTTCAATTTTATCCCAAAATGTGATGTTGTAGACAATAACATGGCTGAATGTTTCAATGCATGGATATTAGCAGCAAGGCATAAGACTATAATTACAATGCTTGAAGAAATTAAGGTGAAAATGATGAAAAAAATAGGGCAGATGAGAGAGTTTTGCAATACTTGGATCTGTGACATTTCTCCAATGGCGATAAAGGTTCTATAAGTCTATGAAATGCAACATTGAATGAAATTCAGATACAGAGTATGAGGTACTTCATGGACCATACAGACATATTATAGATATTCAAAGACAAGCATGTAGTTGTAGAGCATGGATGTTGAAAGGCATACTATGTCCTCATGCAATAGCTGCTCTTCACCATAGAAAGTTGTACCCAATCAACTACATTTATCATTGGTATAACAGAGAAACATACATGAAGACATACAATTACTTTATTCAGCCAGTTATGAATCTGAAAATGTAGCCAGAATCACAAAACATCTCTGTGATACCACCTCATGTTAGAAAGATGTCAGGAAGGCCTGGCAAGCTTAGGAAGAAAGAGGAAGGTGAAACTAGTAGAACTGGAAAATTATCCAAAAGAGGGATTGAGATGTCATGCAACACTTGTCATAACAAGGGTCACAATAAAAGAAAGTGTCCTCTTGGTGCACCTGCTTCTGGCACAAGTTCAAGACCTGCTGCTGGACCAAGTTCAAGACCTACTGCTGGACCAAGTTCAAGACCTACTTCTAGCCCAAGAGCAACACCTGCTGCTGCACTAGCATCAACACAAACTGCACCTTGCACCAACATCAACACAAAATGCTGGCCCAAGAGCAACATCTAATGCTCCAACTGGAAAAGTAAGGGGTAGACCCTTGGGTTCAACATAAAATGTGATATAGTTTCCTTTACTTACTTCATGTATAAATTTTAAATAAGTTGTTTTACTGAATATTTTGTTATTTTTTTAGGGTAGTGTTGCTAGCAGAACAAGAATGGTTACTACACACACAAAGTGGTGCTACTATTAGTAATGTAAGTTCCCTATTTCTATACTTAAATATCATTTATTATTTTTTCTTTAATCACAAATTAAGATTATTTATATTCACTTGAACAACCTGGAATGCCCAGTGAAAGATTTAGAAATGTGAAGTCTTCAGCATTTGTCACTGGAGATCTTGGGCATAAACCAACTTGTGGTGTGAAATGGAAGGGAAAACAAGCTATGACCTCAAGCCAACTTGAAGAGATGAGGGGAAGAAAACAAATTGAGACTAGGTCTAAGGCTGCACATTTGAGCCAAGAGAGCTCTAATGCTCACATCTAATGCAATCTAACTTGTTTTGGTAGATTTTTGTTGGTAATGCAATGTAGACATTATGTTTTGTTGGTTGATAGACAATGCAATGCAATGCACTTTATTCCTATTTAGGTCCCTTATATTTAAGACAATGAATTGACAACTGTGACTGCATTTTAATTTTTGGTGTTTGATTATGTAACTACTTTGACATATATTAACTTCTATTTTGATTAATGATTATGCAGTTATGACTGTCTGTTTATGTAACAATATTGCTTCTCTTTTAGTTGATGGTTAATGATTATGTGTTTATGGAGGGCAATTAGTGACTACTTTAGCAGTGGCTACACAAACGTATAGTTTAGACAGTTGAGCAGATAGTTGTAGACACTAAATGTATAGTTTATGCCCAAATACTCATAAATGAGACAAATTAAGATAAGAGAAGTCTTGCAAATTCTTCATTACACAAATGCAACTTCATTACACAAACAAATTCAACCAATATCTTTTCATTACACAAAAGCCTTGCAAGTTCAATATAATATTGTAAATTTTTGATTCAAGAAGAGATCATGGCAATTTCCTTGAATCTCCTTCTCCTTTCAAAAATAATACTCTTTAAAATACTAAACTTACACCTAAAATACAAACACATAACAGAGCAATCCAAAGTTGTTTCTCTCTTTTCTTGTACTTGGCCCATTTGTTTTTCCATTTCTTTTCAATTGCTTTCATCTTCTTCAAATCATCATCAAAATTGCCCATTTTTTACTCTATCTTGTTCATATCTATTTTGCTTTCCACAGATTTGGTCGACTTAGTAGGCTTGTTGATTTTCTTATCTGAAGTTTCAACTTTTCGAGAAGATTCAACACTATGTTCAAGCTCAGCAATTCTTCCCAACAACTTGGGAATCACAAATTTGGATCTTGGATCAATATAATCATCCTTCCAAAGCCAAAAATCGCATGATCTAGCATTCTTAAAAAACAAAATGAATCATTCAACTCTTAAAAAAAATTAACTTACCCAATAGTAAGGACAACCCCAATATCTTCTACCAGGATTTCTTGGGGTCCAAGAGGTCAGTAAAGGCAAAATAAATCCATGTTTGCATCACACCTCTTCCAATTCATGATCTTCCTCTTGCAAACAGAGCCTAGTCAAGCTTATTCGAGCCATTGTAGCACCTTAATAAGAATTACAGCGAATCAAACAACTAAAAATTCAAAAAAATTACGAAATAGATAGAAACAAATCAAAATGAAAAAGAGAGGAATGAATCAAAATGGAAAAGAGATGAATGAATAATAATGAAAAAGAGTTACTTTTGATTCAAAAGAAGGAATTTTGAACTATGTTTGAATTTAGGGTTCTTGATTCAGATTTTTGGGTGTAATTTAGGGTTCTTGTTCATTAGGGTTGGGTGGGTGGGTTATAAGAAGAGAATGGGAATATAACTATTGGATTGGGCTTTTTAAATTAAAAATAAAAATAAAAATGACTTTATTAGCGTGTTGACACGCTCAACTATGTGGAGCGAAACGCGCCCTGGGTTGAGTGACGGAAGAGGGAAATAAATACACTTTTATATACTTAAGGTGTGTAATAGGTAGCCCCATTAGTAGAAGTGTGTAAATGACTTTTGGGTACAAATTTAGGAGGCAATTTATGTCTTTTCCCTACATAACTATAATCCATTATTAGCCAACACCATCCCAATCCAGCACCCACAAGAACCACTACCGCAGGCCCTTACCATCTCCAACCTCCATATAATTATTAAAAAACATTTTTATTGATATTATATTGAACTAATTTAGTATTAAAAAGATAAATTTTATATATTCAAATGTTTACAAATAGTTTTTACTATTCAATATTCAGATCTTAATATAATATCTCAATATTGAAATAGTTACATTCAGATATCTAAATCTTTATGTATATCGTAATTTTTAAATATGCATTCAAATTGAGACATCTAAATCTTATTAAAAAGCATTAAAAAGGATAAATGAGACCTAAGACTTTTGATATGTATGCCAAATATACAAAAATTATCATGAAGAATTCCACATGTTTTTTTTTGGTTTTAAATGAGTGGTATTGACTAGATAAAATTTCAACCAATCATGTCATTAAAGATGAGATGACTTGCAAAAATTATATAATTTAAAAAAAATATATATATCATATAAATTGAGAAAAAAAAAAAACGTGTCCACAATTTTAGGCAACTCTTTACCACATTCATAAATTTCCTATGCTTCCTTTTTGTATTTTTTTTTTCCAGGTCAACTAATTTTAAGATCATTCAAATTTCATTTTTGATTTTGCCAAGTTGATAACTTGAAGTAGATTATTTGAGTTACTCAAAATCAAAATCCTTAAATCTCCTTCGTATTCACTAAAAGATAAATAACAATGGTATTTCAATGACCAAATATTTTCTAATTTTAATTAATTTTATGTATTTATTGATTTGATATAAATGCTCAATATAAAATAATTAATTTTTTATGCTATTAGTTTCAATTTTGTTTAATTTGGGATGGTTGTATCTCGATTAAAATGATTTATGAGTTTTGAGACATGAGTAAAGATGCAAGTCCCTAGACATATGACATAAACTTTATGAATATTTAACTTTTAATATGACATAAACTTTATGAATATTTAATTTTTAATATTTTATAATTATTAAAATATTATATATTATATTAATGTGAGGTTGTCGTAAAAGTCGATGAAGTTCATATTTTGATGCACCTCTTTATCATAATTGGTCAACCAAAATGACCAAAATGACTAAACTTTGAATATAATAAGAATTAGCCTCCACCAAATATTTCCCAAGAATTTAGGATCATTTTGGATAGGCATAATATACAATCGTATCTTTTAATTAGGCTTTAATTGATATTTATATCTTCTAATTTTGGCTATGCACAAGTAAATATGTCTTATATATAATTGAACAAATGGACACATTCGTCTTACGTGACAATTTTGTGTCATATGTGGTGTTCTGCATGTATTATGCCATGTAGGACGTGCATATCTACTTGATCAATTTTATATAAATTTAAATGTCTGCTTATGTACACCTAAAGTTAAAGGACATAGATGTCAACTGAAATCAAGTTAAAAGACATATTTATATATTGTGCCTTTTGGATAATGCAAAAACTATAAGCCTTTTAGGCATAATCTTTGGATTTTAATCCAAATCTATAACTAATAATTTGGTTCTCTTGTTATTGTGTTTCCCTCCCTAATGATAAAAGGGAAAATAAAATTTTCAAAATATTTTATCCGTTTTAACTTATGTAAGAATATTTAAATTTTGAAAGTCAAACGAGTATTTCTAAATTTTATTAATAAGTTTAACTCTCAAAATTCAAATTATGACACATGAATTGAGACAAATGGAGTACTAACCAGTGACAGAGCCACCAGTACTTAAGGTGTCTCAATCGACATCTCTTCGTCGAAAAATTACACTATATAGCTTGATAAAATATTTCTACCCTTGACTTCTTCGTAGATTTACTTCTTTATATTTTGACTTCTCTTAGTGAAAAATCTTACTCCGCTGCTAATACTAACAAATAAGACAAGATGAGAAAAAACAAGATAATAACGTGATCATTCCATATAATGACATTTTTCATCATTACACAATATCAAATTTAACAATTTAATATAATAACAATAACAACAACATATTCAGTGTCATCACACAAGTAGATCCGATGAAGATACTGTACAGAACAACTATTTTCGAATGAAGTTCTCCTTAAAGTAAAAACATATCAAAATGACAAGAGATCTACATGCACATTATATTCAAAATACTAACAATACAATACGATATAACACGTCAGGACAATCCAAACAAGTTGTTATTATTAATATACAAAATGCAAGGATTTGATTGGTCAATTTTGGAAACGTGAAAGTGGTGGAAACAATTCTCAACAAACTCTATAAAACCCAAAAGAAAATAAAAACCAAACGTGTTTTTCTTCATTTCTTTCTCCCCTTTCCAAGAATCACCATTTTTGAAGAAACAATAGCTCCATTTTTTTTCTGTTTTAATTCATTCTAGGGGGTTCGAAAAGTTGTGGGGTGTTCTTGTTTTCTCTCAATTTGAGCATTTTTACAACTTTTTTTGGAGAAATTTCCACTAAGAATCTGTAGAATGATAGTGAAATGGTGGGTAACAGCATTTCAATTGACAGAGCTATTTGTGAGTTCTTTGTTTCATTTGAGTTATGGGTTTTACTTATTTAGCACAGCCGTCGCCGGTGATGTTTCTCAGTCAGTGAGCAATTGGATTTTCAAGCCAAAATTTGAGGGTAACAAAGAGATAAAGAGTTCAAATGATTTGCCTCCTATTGTTTTGGTTCATGGAATCTTTGGTTTTGGCAAAGGGGTAAATGCCCCTTTTTCACATTTTCACATTTGGGTTTTTTCTCTATTACTAGTATTTTTCGATTTTAGTGTTACTTGTTGTTTTCTTTGCTTTGTTTGTTGTACTATTTGTGGCTGCTAGTGTTCTTTTCTCTCTTTTGCTTTACTTGAGATGAGGGTCAATCGGAAATAACCTCTCTATCTTCACAAGGTAGGGGGTAAGGCTGCGTATACATCACTTTCTCTAGACTCTACTTGTGAGATTATACTGTGTATGTTGTTGTTTTGTTTGGGTTTCCCCCTAATTTGTCCTTGTAGAATAGGAAATTGATCAATTTTGTTATTTGTTTGCACGTTTGATTCATTCATAGTCTTGTCATTAACAAATCAGTCTCGTATTTGCAATTGTCATAAATGGAGTATCAGCTTGAAATGAGTGGACTCCACTTGTGAGATTATACTGTGTATGTTGTCATTTTGTTTGGGTTTTCCCCTAATTTTTTCTTGTAGAATAGGAAATTGATCAATTTTGTTATTCGTTTGCACATTTGGTTCATTCATAGTCTTGTCATTAACAAATCAGTCTCGTATTTGCAATTGTCATAAATGGAGTATCAGCTTGAAATGAGTGGACTCCACTTGTGAGATTATACTGTGTATGTTGTCATTTTGTTTGGGTTTTCCCCTAATTTTTTCTTGTAGAATAGGAAATTGATCAATTTTGTTATTCGTTTGCACATTTGGTTCATTCATAGTCTTGTCATTAACAAATCAGTCTCGTATTTGCAATTGTCATAAATGGAGTATCAGCTTGAAATGAGTGGACTCCACTTGTGAGATTATACTGTGTATGTTGTCATTTTGTTTGGGTTTTCCCCTAATTTTTTCTTGTAGAATAGGAAATTGATCAATTTTGTTATTCGTTTGCACATTTGGTTCATTCATAGTCTTGTCATTAACAAATCAGTCTCGTATTTGCAATTGTCATAAATGGAGTATCAGCTTGAAATGAGTGGACTCCACTTGTGAGATTATACTGTGTATGTTGTCATTTTGTTTGGGTTTTCCCCTAATTTTTTCTTGTAGAATAGGAAATTGATCAATTTTGTTATT